>JBAMBL010000256.1:0-62752 GCA_037043405.1 Drosophila subquinaria
AGGTTCTTTTGGATTTGGCCGAAAATCAAGCAAAATTTGAGAATGGTTTGTGGGAGAATGAAAATACATACGAACTTCTGCTTTCGAACTTTGATTCGTTGTTTATTGACGATTAAAAAAAAAAATTTATTTTTGAGAAATTCAAAATGGCGGCTTCAAAATGGCGGATCTCGTCGACCTCGACTCTCAAAATATAGCTCTGCTTCTTCAAGTGTGGGGCCTCTGGTAGTAAAGTGAAATGAAAAATGTATATAATTTATTAAAATAGATAAAATTTCCTATGGCTTATACCTAACTTCAATTAATTTTGGTAAAAAAAAACAAATTTCATGGTCGTTTAAAAAAAAAAAATGAAATTTTTACACTTTTTTTTACTTTGATCTCGTTTAAAAATTATAAATAAACAATTTTTTATGCCAATTTTAGGTATAAGCCATACAAAAAAGTATATACTTTAAAACATTTTTTGAATGAAGGAAATCGGATCAATTGAACAAGACCTGTACTTGAAATTAGATTAGAAAACACGGTTTCGAGAAAAACGCGTTTAAAGTTTTTGGAAAGTGATAGCGGGTACGCAGCGCGCGTGACATGGGTACGTTTGACACGCCCTAGTTCAAAAATACGCATCGTATTGAAAAATCCTTTAGCACATATATTCTATATATATATAACTTTCATTTTATGTAAAAAAAAAAAATTCGATTTTTTCAAAAAAATCCAAAAGAACCTCCCCTTAAGTTACATTATTGAAAGGATTACGACTTAAATAAGGTCAAGAACAAGACGTCAAAGAGCATCTGTAACATCTTCTTAACTAAAGCTGAACAACAGCAAATAATTCCCAACCATACCCCAGATACAGCACTTTTTAAATCTCTCAAATACCATTGCAGCATCATAATTAATTAATTAAATTATTAATAAATAAAATAATAACACGTGGAATGCGCAAGGTTCGTTAAATTACCTTCAAAAATTACTTGTATATTTTATTTATTTATTTAAAGCCAACTGAAATTGGCTCTTAAAATGCTTTAACCTCGTTTTAAAGTGCAGTGTGGCCTTCAAAAGGACAGCTTGTGGCCAAGTGCGTCAGCTTTATTTCAATTAATTAAAAATGCAACTCAATGCATGTTGCATGTCCTGAGAAATCCCAAAAGCACGAAGCAGCGTTGACCCTGACTGAAAAAATAAAGAAGAAAAACAGAAAACTGTGTCGAGGGATTATATTATTATTATTTGGGGGGGAGCCTGCACCGCGACCCTTTTGGATCTATTGTGCCCCCTTCTGAGCTTATAGCTCATCCATCAATCCGATCTCTCGCACGAAGTCGAGGATTTTGGTCGGATTGAGGTATACAATGTCCCCAATAGGTATGACATATTTCCCTAGAAGACTACATCTGCGTCTAGATAGAGCAGTGCATTCTGCTAGTATATGCGATGAGGATTCCTCCTCACAGTTGCAGAAACGGCAGGTTCTACTCCTTACAATGCCCAATTTGGATAGGTGACTTCTCAGTCTACAGTGCCCTGTCAGCAGACCGGTTAGTATTCTGAGTCTGTTCTTTCCTAGTGAAATTGCCTGCTTGAACCGCTTAGGGTTGTAGCTGCCTAGGAGGTGTT
The DNA here is from genome assembly GCA_037043405.1 of Drosophila subquinaria. NCBI lineage: Eukaryota > Metazoa > Arthropoda > Insecta > Diptera > Drosophilidae > Drosophila > Drosophila subquinaria. The sequence goes on from JBAMBL010000256.1 coordinate 1,630, forward strand.
TAGCTTGTCTGAGACCTGTGGTCTCAGACCAGTGCGACTGCTGAAGTCGTCTCTCTTCATTACGTAAGTACTCTCGAATTGTGTGACTTCCAATTCCACAAAACGGTTCAGGACCTATTAGGGGTCTGCTAGCCCCCATTCTGGCTAGTTTGTCAGCCATTTCATTCCCTGCTATATCCATGTGACCTGGGATCCATCTTAGGGTTAGCCTATTATGCAATCCCAGTTGGTTCAGCTTGATTCGTACCTCGTACACTACTTTAGACGTTATTTTCGCCTTATCGAGTGCATGAAGGGCTGCTTGGCTATCGGATAGAATGGCTATATCCCTATTCCGATAGTTCCTATTGAGATTAAAATCAGCACACCTCCCTATTGCACATACTTCAGCTTGGAAGATACTGGTATATGTTCCTAGGGATTCATGGTATGATATCCGAGGGCCCACAACTCCAAGTCCTGTGCCTTGGTCTGTGAGAGATCCATCGGTGTACCATTTTATGGTGTGCTGTCTCATAGGATGGACCTCATCAAGTGTTGTCCATTCTCTCTTGCTACTCAGGTTCACTTCGAAATTCTGCTCGAACGTATGTACGGCTGTCATCTCGTCCCTTGGTTGCATAAGCAAGGGGAGATCACCTGATAGCAGTTCTGCGTCTCTTAGACTAAGGATGTGACTACTTCCAACTCCATCCCGTGCCATCCTTAGAAGAGTCGCTCTTTGGTGTAGTCTGATGACCACATGGAGTGGCGTGAGCTCCATTAGAACTTCAATGGCTGCTGTCGGACAGGTGCTCATAGCCCCTGTCATACATACGCAGGCCATTCGTTGCAGTCTTTGCAACTGTTTCTTGACGGTGATGAGTTGTGCTCTATCACCCCAGGCTATTGCTCCGTATGTGAGCATTGGCCTGACTACCATTAAGTATAGCCATCTGATTATCTTCGGTGATGTGCCCCATGATTTCCCGGCTATACTGCGACATGTGTAAAGTGCTCTAGAGCACTTTGATATCGCGTTCTTTACATGGGAGCCGAAGTTTAATTTGCTGTCAAAAGTGACTCCTAGGTACTTAACCTCCTTACTTGTTTCTATTATGCTGTTTGACAGCCTTATTTGCCTCATTCTCTGCAGCTTGTACCTTTTGGTGAAGGGAACGATGACCGTCTTGGCTGGGTTGAGGTTGAGGCCTACCTCTCCACACCAGTCACTCGTTATCCGCAAACCTGATTGTACAATGTCACAGAGTGTTTCTTCGAATTTGCCTCGTGCTATGATGACAATGTCATCAGCGTAGCCCTGACATTGAATTCCATAGCCGGCAAGTTTCTGGAGTAGTTCATCTACTAGCAGACTCCAAAGTAAAGGAGACAAAACACCCCCTTGAGGACAACCTTTTGTGGTTGTGACAGTAACAGTGTTATCTTGAACTGTTGCCGTGGCTTGTCTAGACGCCAGCAGTGAGGAAATCCATCTGCTAGTGGTTGTGTCTAGGCCCCTCCTGGTCAGGGCAGCCTGGACAGCACCGTGAGATGTGTTGTCGAAAGCACCCTCTATGTCCAGAAAGGCGCAAATGGCCACCTCCTTATTATCAACCACTGTGCTTAAGGTGCGGTGTAGCTGATATAGTGCCGTATCCGTGGATCGGCCTGCTCTGTATGCATGCTGCATTGGTTGCAGCGGAGTTTGCATCAGAAGAGTACTTCTTATCTTGTAGTCCACCAGCTTCTCCATCGTTTTCAGCAAAAACGATGTTAAACTGATGGGTCTGAAGGACTTGGGGCTGGTGATATCTTTCTTCCCTGCCTTGGGGATGAAGACCACCCTAGCTCTACGCCATGCTCTTGGTATATATCCGAGTGCAAGGCTACTAATCATAATCCTTCTAAGAATGGGGAGGAGTATGCCCTGCCCTTGCTGTAGAAAGGATGGTGATATCATGTCAAGGCCTGGCGATTTATAGGGCTGGAATGTACCAATTGCCCATTGTAACCGTTCTGTTGTGACTGTCGACTTGGCGATTTTCCAGTCGGCAGACACTGGCCTAGACATGTTTCTTGCATCGACTGTATCTTCTTGTACCGGGGTACTTCCCGGGAAGTGTGTCTCAAACAAGAGCTCTAGTCTCGCTACACTACTGTTAGTGAAGGTGCCATCCCTTCGTTTCAGAGCTAAATTTGCCTCAGGCGTACGTTTTGAAAGTGCCCTGTGGAAACGGGCACCTTCGGTTGTACTCTCTATACTTTCGCAGAACTCGCGATAGTTCTTCCGTTTGGCCTTTCTTATCTCCTTATTGTAGGAGGTCAGGCTTTCACGGTAAACGTCCCAAGTCCCGTCTCTTTTCGCCCCATTGAAGAGGCGACGGGTGATGATTCGTAGTCTCTCAAGGCTATCGTTCCACCAAGGTGCGTCCGTTTCTATGCGCTTCCTTCCAAAAGGACAGCTTTCTTCAAATGCATTTGTTATGCTGCTGTTTATATTGCCTACAACTCTTTCTAATTTGTAACGAATAACGAGAAACGTTGAGGAAGCTGATGGGCGTCTGATTTGCGATCGGGTACGCGAGCGCTCTGCGGCCGCATTCTGGTCGGAAAATGGGTGTGGGCTTTTAGGGGCACCGAAAAATCAGTTTGCCTCCGTTTGTTATTATTAAATAATTAAAAATCTCGCGTACATTTTTCAAGAAAAAGGGGATACATTGGAATAGGGAAAGGAACCGGGAAAGATGCTGTATAAATTAAGAAAAGAAAGAAAACAAAGGGGATGTGAAACAAATAAACGCACTACTTTCTTTGTTTGCACACTTTAGGTGCGAAACGCCCTCCCTACCAAGATCCCACATGGCCAACGTTATTAATAGGGGATCCCTAAAAGTAGGCTTTAGTCTACTACCTCTTCATGTTCGAGCGCTGCATGGTTCCAAACAATTTCAACACTTAGCACATATTCATATTAACTGACATAGTTTATTTATAACAAGTGACTATTAGACATCTCTCAAGACTCACAAGTTGCGGGTTTGAATAAATATATATGTAAATTAAAGTTTAAAGATTATATATAATTCTAAAATATATACATCCAAGTACAGCTATCGCTTGGTATTCCACTTAGTCTAAATATGCGATATTTGATAAATATAGAGCAGGATAGCCCAAGGTGAATATAAAGAATAAATGAATTAACGTGACATAAGTAATTTTAGGTTTAGGTTGCTCTTTCTGATTAAGGCATACTTTTACGCGGGCTTAAGCCGGCATGCAAAGCTAAGCTTGGCCAAAGTTCAAGCTCGGAAAAAGCTCTTCGCAAAAATTACCGCTTGCAAATAAAAGTTGTAACATCACTTACATGTCATTCCCACGTCGAAAGATCTTTCGTTGTGCAGAGTGTGTGTGTGTGTAATAAGTTAGCTGTTAGGAAAAAAATGTATTATTGCAAGCTTTGCCTGCATGCATGCATAATTATGCCCTTTGCGAAAATTATTAATTTTTAAATGGTAACGTTAATTTCATTATTCTTAAGTGCGGTCAGCTTGATTAACTTTACTTTAATTTAATATTATATATTTGACTCGCACTTGCAAACAACTTACGACAAATAGAATTCAACCCCAAACGGGTATAGAAACGGCTGAAGGCCAATTTAAAAATAGTAATTTTACATTCAAATACAACACAAAAACATTCACAAAACATATAACTCGAACAGACACACTCCAACGAAGCAACGAAATCTCGAAAAGTTATCAGCTGAGGCTGCGTTATCGTAGCCTAGTGCAGCTTAGTTGTTGCTGGACATAGCGGGACTTGAATCTACGTCATCCGAGCAAAACTCAAAGCTCCGGCTGCCGAGGTCGTTGCTCCTTCCAAGCAAAAGCACTTTATGTAGCCTATATGGTAGGCAGCTGGATAAATTCCCAGGTGGCGGATTTAGATTGCCAAATTAGCACATAGTGCCAAATCTTTTTCTATTTAAAACGGAAAAAAATTTGTTTGCTAACTAATATCACAAATCCAAAAAAAACCATAATCACCTATTGTTGATTTGGCACGGATCGAGGGTTTCTGCATTTGACTCTCCTGGAGTATCCACAATTTTGGCAGCGCCACTAAGTATGGAAAGAATTTCACTTTCTATCTAACTGCCATATAAAAGTTATACTCACAGGTATTTTTAATCAGACCACCGTGGTGGAGCGTTATTTATTCAAAAATATATTTTTCACTGCACTTGACTTTTTGGATTGTTTTACGTTTGGATAAATTTTTAATTAATTTTTAATTTTTAACTTTCAAGCCACTTGACTTGTGGCTGCCACGCGGTGCAAAAATAAAATGATCTTGCCTTTTTTTCCGGAAACAGGCTCATATTCTCGTTCTCCTTTTCCTTTTCCTTTCCTGACAAGTTGCCAAAATCAGCTGGTCGGATTCTAGTTTTTAGGTCATTTTATTTTTAGGGTGTCTAACCTCTAAGGACCGATAGATGGCGCTAATAGTTTTTTGTTGGCGGTGTCACATTAACACGACAATAAATAGATACAACACACTACAAACATGGAACATTAATACAAAAATTAATTAACATTAAAATATAACAATAAATAAAGAATTTAACAAACTAATTCGGATAAATTGCACATGGCAAAGCTTTCGGCCAGTAGCCATACCATTGCATACCCTAAGTTAATAAATGTTGCCTACTTTGGGGCTGAACGCAAAAATACCTAATTTTAACCGAGAAAAAAAATACATACTAACAAAAAGAGAAAAGAAAAAAAATTAAATAAATAACGTATCCGACAAGCGGCCCGTTACACTCCCCCCTGCCAAAATCACACTTTGGGTGTTTAGAACACAAAGAGTGATCCCCGCTTGGAGGTGCTTCGATCTACAAAAAAAATTAAATTTAATTATTGTTTTATGTCCTTCGCATGGAATTTGCCAACGAATTTTCCCTGCGAATCTTCAAGTTCATAGTAACTATTTCCAAGCTTGCGTCTTATTCTTGCTTTCACAAATGCTGGAGCTAACTTTGCGCTAAACCCTTTAACAAAATTACTTTGCTGAAAGTTACGCCGATATACTTCTTGACCAGGCTTATAGTCAACATCGCGACTACGCAGATTATAAATCTTTTCGTTACGTTGATGCTGCTGCTGTATCGCCTTCTGGGCCGTTTTTCTAATAAGGTCGAAAGAATCTTCTCTGTTGAAATTCACAGTTCGGTCTTCCAACTGCTGTAATTTCCTCAACAACGTATATGTGTTTCCGTCTGTGATCATATGTTGACCAAAAGCGACGCGATACGGGCTGTCATTTATGGCCGAATGCATGCTTGATCTTAGGGCACAACATATATGGCTGAGATGCGCATCCCAGTTGGACTGATCCGGCTTTATGTAGGCCTTGATTGCAGCGATCACAGACCGGTTGACGCGTTCAGAAGCATTCGCCTGTGGTGCATATACTGCAGTGTAAGCGTGTTGCACATGATACTTTTGCAACAAAGCATTAAACTGATGCGATTTGAACTGCACACCATTGTCTGATATTACCACTTCAGGCACACCGAAACTATGAAAAATATCCTGTTCTAAGAACCCGATGATAGCGTCAGTTGTGAATTTCTTTACTGGCTTTAAGAAAGGATATTTCGATAGGTGGTCTAAAACGATGAAAATGCCTATGTTTCCTGATTTACTTCGCGGATACGGGCCTAAGAAATCAACATACAGTTTCTGAAAGACTCGGCTGGTTTCTGTGGATGCGCTTAACGGTGGTCGAAGGACACGATTTGGGTGCTTGCTACATTTACAAATGGCGCAACTATTTATAAAGGCTTTGACGTCGCTAGCCAAATTCGGCCAGTAATAGTATCGACGGATCTTCTCTAGCGTCTTGTTGATTCCACTATGTGAGGCCAAAGGATCTTCGTGGGACAGTTTTAAAATTTCTGGGACGAGATCTTTTGGTACCCATAGTTTCCAGCATACGTCATCTGCAAATTGTTCTCCTGCAGCATGCTCAGCGCGACGATAAATGTAATTGTCGATTACTTTCAAGTCGGGAGTCTGAGTTTGATTGGCAATAATCGTGTCTTTAAGTTTTTCATATTCACTGGTCTTAAAATGCGCAGAATTTAGGTCAATTAAAATATTCTTGCTGAGTTCTGACAAATCTTCAGTATGCACACGAGACAAAGCATCGGGAACGACATTTTGACTCCCTTTTCGATGAAATATTTTAAATGAAAATCCCTGCAGTTTTAGGGCCCATCTGGCCAATCTGGAACTCAAGTCAGTTTGCGACATTAACCATTTTAAAGAGGCATGGTCTGTGTGAATAGAAAACTCATGACCCTCTACATACGCTCTGAACTTTTTAACGCACATTATGGCCGCCAAGCATTCCTTCTCTGTAACTGAATAGTTTCTTTGACAGCTATTTAGTTTTCGAGACATAAATGCTATGGGCACATCATTACCTTCGCTGTCCGTTTGCATAAGCACGCCTCCTACACCGGTATGGCTTGCATCGCAATGAATGGCGAAAGGAATTGAAAAGTTAGGGCTGTGTAGCACAGGAGCATTGCATAACTGATCCTTTAGATTTTCAAAGGACTTTTGCGCTTCTTCTGTCCACACGAATTTTTTTCGATTCTTCAGCGTGTCAGATATAGCTGCAGCAATGCCAGCATAATTTTTAATGAATTTGTGGTACCAGCCTGTAGTCCCCAAAAATCTGCGAACCTGCTTAACAGATTGTGGTACTGGGAATTCGCGGATAGCTGCTACCTTATCAGGATCTGTTTGTATTGTCCCATAACCTATGACATGTCCTAGGTATCTAACCTCCTTTAGGCAAAACTTGCTTTTTTCGACATTGATCGTGAGTCCAGCTTGTGACAGTCGTTCTGCTAAAGCTTTTAAAACTATGATGTGCTTCTCGAACGACTCGGAGATAACCAACAAATCGTCCAAATAGATAAATATCTCATTTCGGAGAGTTGGAGGTATCACCTTGTCCATAAGCTTCGACATTGTCTGCGGTGCGTTTGACAGACCAAAGGGCATCACCGTGAACTGATATAGAGGCCTTCCTGGCACCGTAAAAGCAGTCTTTTCTCTAGCTCTTTCTGTGAGAGGGATTTGCCAATACGCATCTTTTAAATCAATGCTCGTGATGAATTTTGCTTTTGGCAGTCTACTCAAAATCCCATCTATCAGCGGCATTGGATATGCATTCTTTATCGTTACGTTATTGACTTTTCTACAATCGATACATAAACGGACTTTTCCAGGTTTCTGAACTAACACTACAGGGGAACTCCATGGACTATTTGATTCTTCGATAACGCCGAGAGCTAACATACGGTCTAATTCTTGGTACATTAATTTTTCCACTGCAGGCGACACTGCATAATGGCGCTGTTTTATCGGATTAGTCTCTGTAACCTCAATATCATGGGATATCCAACCTGTTTTGCCCAATCCCTTTTCAGCAAATGAAGGAAACCTTTTCACCGCTTCATTTAATTCCTGCTTCTGCTGTTCGGTTAACAGAATTTGTAGCGGATCATTAAATTCTATGCTCGATACCAAAGACGAGTGTTCTTTATTTAGTAGAAATAAGGGTAGTAACTCAAAGCTTTTCCAGAAATCTATACCTAGATATAAAGATTGTGCTAAACTAGGTACTAAATAAAATGATATACTTTTGGACATGCCTCTAAACTTAACAGTAGTTTTAATTACGCCTAATATATTTTGGCCTTTGCCATCTGCTGTGCGTACGTAAGCTTTTAATGGCTTATAATCTACGTTGTTGTCTATTAGTTCTTGGGCGAATTTTCCACCAATGCAACTTATAGACGCACCAGTGTCCATAAGTCCGCTGATTTCTCTGCCAAGCAGTGTTATATTAGCATAAGGGCGAAGATCATTGACTTTATCAACAACTGATGACAATATTGCCCGTCGTATCTCTTGACACTTCTGCCTAAATTCCACTCTACGCTTACTGCTTCTAGATTGCATCAATGGTGAACTAAGATGTTGGGGCTCAAGTTCATTCGAAAGATCAGGGGGAATTTGGGTTAAGTCTGGTTGGTTATCTTGAGTCTGCTGAGCAGTAGATACTAAAGTCGCTAATCTGTGTTGGTGGCTCGCGAAACTAGCTTTCGTGCACTGTTGGCTGGTGCACGAGTCAACTCGTTTTTTGAACCGCTACACTTTCGGCACGATGGTTTGTAGGTATCTTTCTTGCCACATCCATAGCAAAAGACTTTCCGCTCAGATACACAATCCTGGTATCTGTGACCTTGACTGCCGCAATTCCAACAAGACAGGGTCATTGCATCTACCTCGAACTCATCTTCTACTTCTTCAACAGGCTCGCATTGCATTGCCACTTCGTTCACTTGCCGCCGAAATACAGGACGTTGCACTGATGGAGCTGGTTTTGCTATTCCTTGTATAAATCTCTCACGTGTTCGCACAATGAGACGTAATTGCTCCAAACTGTGTATGGGCACGTGTAGGATTTCGTGCTGAATTTCAGTCAGCAAATTTGCCCTAACGACTTCTAAAATCCCTTGCTCGGACATTGGCTGAACTAGTCTGTCTGCTAAGGCAGCAATAGCCTCATAAAAGCTGTCAAAAGATTCATTTTGTTTCTGCTTTCTTTGCGACATGGCTGTCCTGATTTCTAGATCTGTTCGCCCGTCCTTGAAGCGCGCTCTTAAAGCCAAACATAGATCTGGCCAGCGGATGTGAGTTACACTTTTGTGGTATCTCCAATACCATTCACTCGCACTGCCTTCGAATAAGTTGCTCGCATTACGAGACAACAACTCAAAATTGCCATTCAATGTTTGAAAAGTAAGGGCTTCGATTCTATATATAAAGTCATCAATTGCCATGGACGAGTTTCCTGAGAATCTTATTTTCCAGTTTGAGATAATTTGACTTAATCGGTCGGGTCGAATGTTGCCAATATCAGCTACGACATTGCTATTGTTGAAGCTAGGTGGGCTTGCTCCTGCATTTAAAATTGCCTCTTGCTCTTCCCTATTTGGTCTCCCAATAAATTGCTCAAAGGATTGTAAATGTACCTGAGCGCTGGGTGGCACCGGAGGATTATTTTGCTCTGACAATTTCCTAAAGCCTTCTTCGATCGCCTTAGTCAACATTTGTGTATGTTGTGCAACAGCGGCTGCCACTGCCTCCGCGATTGATTGTTGCAAAGCATTTTGTGGGATCGACACTTCCTGCTGAGTAACAAGCTGCGCTGCTTGCCGTTCTACCTCGGGCTCTGCTCTCTGACTAGGTCCTGCACTTGCAGCTTTCGACTTTGATCTAGTCATAGTTGAGGATCCTGACTGCGATCCGGAAGCTTGGGCTGCTGCTATTTCCTCGGCCAAATTGAGGGTAGATTTACTCAACGCCGTTTTACAGACTGGACAAACTTTCCTGTTTCCTGGTCTAGTATTAAAGCAAGAGTGGTGAAAGAAGTGGTTGCAGCTAGTGGTAAGCAACTGAGCTGGATATTCCACTTCTTGGGTACAGACGCAGCAAATAGTTTCAGAAAACTGTCTATGATAAGCACTATCTCCACTTCTATCAAGACCCATTATAAATCCTTTCTAAGTCTAGCAATAACAAATATAAATAAATAAATAGATATGGATAATATAACAACCCAAATAAATAAATAAATTAATATATGCAATATAGCAACTCAAATAAATAAATAAATAGATATATGTAATAAAGCAACAAGGCTTAATGAGTGAAAATAATCATATGCTAATTCTCTATTACACAAAAAATATAAATACCAAAAAAATATATCAAACACAACAATATTCATAAACAGCAAAACCAAAACGATAATAAACAAAATTTCAGAAATATTGGAAACCATGCAACGCTCTTACAAGTAAGAATAAGAGACCGTTCTTATTTGTATATCACAGAAAAAATAAAAAAAAAGTAAAGGGATTTCATTAACCTGCATTCAGATCGAGCGGCAGCACAGCTATTGTGAAGCTAGCACCGTTTCCGCGACTATCTAAAACAGAAAAAAAAATCGAATAGTTTCGGTCGTTATGCAGCAAAACTACACGCGTGCCCACGCAAAGATCACGCCCATGCATATTCACTGCAAAACTCCGGAAATAAAAGAATAGATATTTAAAGAGGAAATATAATTATTCATAAATACATAGACAATAACTTCACGCAAACATTGTTCCAACGCAGGACATGGCACAGAGAAACGGACCACCAAAGGGTGCCATATGCTACTGGCAATAATCTGCAGCATTGATCTAAATATCTACGATAATTATTTAAAGAATTAGAGGTTATTGGCTAGACCTGATTCCAACTGAGCGGCGACTAAAGATTTAGTTTCATTCCAGCGTCAACCAGAAACAAACAAAGCGCAATATGCCAGAAATTATACAGCATGCCTTAGGGGGCAAATGCAATTGAGACTTTGATCAGTGGCAAGCTGTGACGATATTATCAACAAACTCTTTTCCAACCGACTCACTCAAATTGCATTTACTCACTAGCAAGGAAATGAATTTGAGTTATAGTAAGCGGCAATACAGCTATATCGAAGCTAGTATTGTTCCAGCGATACTCACAAAATCATATTGTGTTGCATACTTTTACGATGCGGCTTAAAGTTGTCTAGCAACAAATAAGTTTCCAGCATTTCAGTATACAACACTAGGACAAAATGAATTAAGGATGGGATAAGGAATAAGGAAATTGGAGGATATTCAAGTCCTGAGCGTTTTCTGCTCAAAGGTGTTTTGACTTAGTATTTTTTTATTTTAAATCAGGGTCAGGTATTGCTTGCGTCATACTAATTTGTATGAGCCGTATTTTTCTAAGTGTCGCTGCCATGACCTTGATTTTGGACCTAAATGTTTTAACACCAAGATTTTAGTAGGCTTAACAAAAACATAGGCCCTTAGGTTGGGCGCCAAATTAATATAATAATAATTATATCTGTAACGAATAACGAGAAACGTTGAGGAAGCTGATGGGCGTCTGATTTGCGATCGGGTACGCGAGCGCTCTGCGGCCGCATTCTGGTCGGAAAATGGGTGTGGGCTTTTAGGGGCACCGAAAAATCAGTTTGCTTCCGTTTGTTATTATTAAATAATTAAAAATCTCGCGTACATTTTTCAAGAAAAAGGGGATACATTGGAATAGGGAAAGGAACCGGGAAAGATGCTGTATAAATTAAGAAAAGAAAGAAAACAAAGGGGATGTGAAACAAATAAACGCACTACTTTCTTTGTTTGCACACTTTAGGTGCGAAACGCCCTCCCTACCAAGATCCCACATGGCCAACGTTATTAATAGGGGATCCCTAAAAGTAGGCTTTAGTCTACTACCTCTTCATGTTCGAGCGCTGCATGGTTCCAAACAATTTCAACACTTAGCACATATTCATATTAACTGACATAGTTTATTTATAACAAGTGACTATTAGACATCTCTCAAGACTCACAAGTTGCGGGTTTGAATAAATATATATGTAAATTAAAGTTTAAAGATTATATATAATTCTAAAATATATACATCCAAGTACAGCTATCGCTTGGTATTCCACTTAGTCTAAATATGCGATATTTGATAAATATAGAGCAGGATAGCCCAAGGTGAATATAATGAATAAATGAATTAACGTGACATAAGTAATTTTAGGTTTAGGTTGCTCTTTCTGATTAAGGCATACTTTTACGCGGGCTTAAGCCGGCATGCAAAGCTAAGCTTGGCCAAAGTTCAAGCTCGGAAAAAGCTCTTCGCAAAAATTACCGCTTGCAAATAAAAGTTGTAACATCACTTACATGTCATTCCCACGTCGAAAGATCTTTCGTTGTGCAGAGTGTGTGTGTGTGTAATAAGTTAGCTGTTAGGAAAAAAATGTATTATTGCAAGCTTTGCCTGCATGCATGCATAATTATGCCCTTTGCGAAAATTATTAATTTTTAAATGGTAACGTTAATTTCATTATTCTTAAGTGCGGTCAGCTTGATTAACTTTACTTTAATTTAATATTATATATTTGACTCGCACTTGCAAACAACTTACGACAAATAGAATTCAACCCCAAACGGGTATAGAAACGGCTGAAGGCCAATTTAAAAATAGTAATTTTACATTCAAATACAACACAAAAACATTCACAAAACATATAACTCGAACAGACACACTCCAACGAAGCAACGAAATCTCGAAAAGTTATCAGCTGAGGCTGCGTTATCGTAGCCTAGTGCAGCTTAGTTGTTGCTGGACATAGCGGGACTTGAATCTACGTCATCCGAGCAAAACTCAAAGCTCCGGCTGCCGAGGTCGTTGCTCCTTCCAAGCAAAAGCACTTTATGTAGCCTATATGGTAGGCAGCTGGATAAATTCCCAGGTGGCGGATTTAGATTGCCAAATTAGCACATAGTGCCAAATCTTTTTCTATTTAAAACGGAAAAAAATTTGTTTGCTAACTAATATCACAAATCCAAAAAAAACCATAATCACCTATTGTTGATTTGGCACGGATCGAGGGTTTCTGCATTTGACTCTCCTGGAGTATCCACAATTTTGGCAGCGCCACTAAGTATGGAAAGAATTTCACTTTCTATCTAACTGCCATATAAAAGTTATACTCACAGGTATTTTTAATCAGACCACCGTGGTGGAGCGTTATTTATTCAAAAATATATTTTTCACTGCACTTGACTTTTTGGATTGTTTTACGTTTGGATAAATTTTTAATTAATTTTTAATTTTTAACTTTCAAGCCACTTGACTTGTGGCTGCCACGCGGTGCAAAAATAAAATGATCTTGCCTTTTTTTCCGGAAACAGGCTCATATTCTCGTTCTCCTTTTCCTTTTCCTTTCCTGACAAGTTGCCAAAATCAGCTGGTCGGATTCTAGTTTTTAGGTCATTTTATTTTTAGGGTGTCTAACCTCTAAGGACCGATAGATGGCGCTAATAGTTTTTTGTTGGCGGTGTCACATTAACACGACAATAAATAGATACAACACACTACAAACATGGAACATTAATACAAAAATTAATTAACATTAAAATATAACAATAAATAAAGAATTTAACAAACTAATTCGGATAAATTGCACATGGCAAAGCTTTCGGCCAGTAGCCATACCATTGCATACCCTAAGTTAATAAATGTTGCCTACTTTGGGGCTGAACGCAAAAATACCTAATTTTAACCGAGAAAAAAAATACATACTAACAAAAAGAGAAAAGAAAAAAAATTAAATAAATAACGTATCCGACAAGCGGCCCGTTACAAATTCCAATCGTGTACGGGGTATACCCATCTCTTCATTGGAGAGATTGAGTTGTAGGGACGTTTTAAATTTGTCCCAGTTTGTTTTCCTAGGGTTACGGGCTGGTGCGCTACTGTCTGTGTTGACCTGCAGCTCAAAGAGGATGATTCTATGGTCAGACATAGATTCCTCCATGGAGACATGCCAGTTGCTTAGGTGTGGCTTAAGGCACCTACTTATCAGGGTGATGTCTAATACTTCTTCCCTGATTCTAGTTACGAATGTCGGTGTGGCACCGACATTTCCAATTTCTAAATTATATCTAAATATAAAGTCAAGAAGGTACTCACCTCTTGTGTTTGTGTCTGTGCTTCCCCAGACCACATGATGAGCGTTGGCATCACACCCGATGATCAGGGGGAGCTTCTCCCTGGCGCAATGTTCTGCCAGTCCAATGATCTCCTGTGGCGGACAGGCTTCATCGCCGGCGAAATACGCCGAGGCCACCACGGTGGTACGGGTGCTTCCAGCCGTCTGCACTGCTATTGGCACGCAGTCCCTGCTTAGGAATTCTGAAAGGATGGTATAATTAATACAATTCCTCACCATTATACATGTTCTAGGTACCGGGTCTCTTTGGTCCCAGATTACCTTTGCGTCCGCTGTGTACAGGCCTTTGATGCCATTGTTAACCCATGGCTCCTGTACTAGAGCTAGCCCGAGGTGTTGGGTGGTGAACATCCTGGCTAGGACGGCAGAGGCCGCCTTCGCACGGTGGATGTTCACCTGGGCTAGCTTAGTGCTGATGACTTGCGTCATCGCACTACAACAGCGGCTCCATATCACATGACGAGGGGGGCCGGGAGTTCCCCTCGTCATCGCGTGACGTCAGAGTGACGTCCGCTTCTTCCAGTTCGTCATTCAACTCCTGGGACGACATGGCCGGCTGCTGGTCCATCTCCTCAACTGCGGCGGGATCCAGTGTAAGATCCGCCAGATCTTCGTCCTCGGCAAGATCCTCCACCAATTTGGATGGACCTGCCGAACAGACGCTGGATCCGCTCGCAGCCGGGGACGGCTCCGAATTCAGTCCCGCTGGAGGGAGATCCTCGCTCGCGGGTGCGGTCTTTTCCGCCGTCTTTTTCAATCCGCTAACGGGGATTTTCCCGAAGCGGAAGAAAAGCTGGTGACCTCTGGTCACTATGTCTTCCCTGGCCAACTCGTCGATGCCAAGTACCAGCAGGGCTCCTCCTCCTTCCTCCTTTCTTGAGATGACCCTCCATGCGTCAGTCTCGATCTTGTTTTGGTTACTCAGCATAACCAGCAAGTCGTCAGTTTCCCTGTCCGCACTTCTCGGCAGGTAGAGCGTGATGGTATGGGGTGACGGGATGTCATCCCCCATCCTGCAGTCAAGGGGTACGCCCTTCCACGTGTGTAGCTTTGTTGCTACCGTCGACAGCCAGTCTGCGGAGTCCTGGTCTGTGCACTCAATGACCAGGTGGCCTACCCGGAAATGAATTCCAAGGAAGGAAACGGCAGTGTCCCACCCTGTCAGTATGACCTGATCCAGGATGGCCTCCTCAAGCGCGGAAAGATCCCCGCGACTGAGAATTACCTGGGGATACTCCGCAGGCAACACGGCCACTTTCACCTTACTCGCGACAGCCGCGTAGGATGCGCGAGGCTCAGTGGGCGCCGAGGAGGTGGACTTCCTGGCTGTTGGTCCAGCTGCTGCTGCTGCTGCTGACGTGCTGGGGCGCTCATCCAGAGCTTCCTGCCGTCCTGATTGTGGAGCTTTGTGCTCTGCTCTAACAGGTGTCCCTGCTTTGGGTCTTTGAGCAGTTGGCTCCGCCGCGCACACCCTTTTAGGGGTGTCGGTTGGCGGTGTAAGCGCACTACTCGACCTTTTGGCAGGTGTCCTGTCTTCGGGTGTCGGCGGACTTCGCTCTTTGGCCTTGGCCAACGCATCCTCCTGCGACATCCCCTGCTGGAGATACCGGATGTACCATTTGATCCGGGATCCACAGGGGAGTTCACGCCTGTGGGGATCATCTAGTCCACCCGGCTCTCCCAAACCTGGCAGGTTCTTCTTCTTTGACAGCAGGGGTCGCTTTCCCTGCCGTCCGTCAGCGGTTCGCGCTGGTTGCAGCGGTCGGGAATTTCCTACCGTGCTCCTTTCAGCGGCTAGCGCAGGACGCATCGGTCGGGCTGGTCCTACCGTGGTCCTATGCGCGTGTTGCCGCGATTGCTGTAGACTTGGTCGTCTATGCTGTGCCGGCGGCACTCTCCTATTTGAGCCCGGAGCTTGGCTACGTGGAGGATGATCTACCACGTTGGAGGGCCGCTCCCTATCAAGGTTGCGGTCCTCAAAGTGTCTGGCAACACTTTCCGCAGGGAGATCCTGCGGGAGTTTAAATTTGTTATTCTTTTTATCCATAAAAAGTTTCGTTTAGCGCGACAAGGGTGAGGTCCATCCGAGCAGAGGTCCGCATGCCCGGATAAGGCTGGTTAGAACAGGCGGTCGCCACTTGCCTGAGCCCACCGTTAGCGACTGAGCTAGTTTTTGACCCGGGCCCCCAGCCAGGCTGACTCTCAGCACGGTACGAGTAACACTCTTAGTCCGGCCCGGAGTGAGATAAGGGGAGAGGATGAGGTAGGTACTTGTGAGGGAGTTTGGGGGTGTGTGAGGCTATGCTTTAAAGGCGGCAACACAAACGCCTTGTCGGTACGATGATCGGTATCGTACCCGCTGTTTGTCCGGGACTGCTTATTACGGAGTAGACCCGCTATTCGCAGCTAACCACCCCGAGGGGTGGCCGTTCGCTATCCGCAACCCGCGACCCGCCTGGTGGCCTCAGCTGAGCCCCCTCCGAACCATCTCACAAGCTCTTCGGAACAGGGTGTCGAGGGATGCTGAAAAGTGAAATGCGTTATTAATTGGAACTTTTGACCAGGCCAAAGTAAAGCAAAAGAAAGTCTGGGGAAAGAGGGAAAGCGGATGTTGTTGTTGTTGTGAGTGAAGTGAAGGAAGTGCTCTTAGTCGACGGCCCTTGAGTGGTCAGCCACGGCGTTAAGAGGCAGCAATTAATCAGCACTGAAATTGCCAAACAGAACAAGAAGATAAAGTTGCAGCTCAAAAGCAGATGGATTACGGCAGACTTACTCTTATGCGTAACACTATACGAAGACACGGAGACCAAGGACAGACGACAGCAAGAAAAAATCAACATAAAAGTCAAACAGCAGAACATGAGCAACAAAAATTAAAGTGACAACTTTTGAGCTGAATATTTAAGTGACAAGTGCTTTGGCTTGGCCAAGTTTGAGTTTTGAGGAAATGTAGTTAAAGGAATTATTTTTTTTTTGGTTTTAAATTTAATTTGATTATAATTGCTAATTTAAATTTATAAATTTCGAGCTTGCAATCATTTTTTGGTTTTACTTAATGCCAAATAAATTACTTAATAGTAATAAAAAGGCTTTTACAAAATATCTATTAAATTAAAATAAAATGAAAAAACATTAACATATGTACATAGTTTGATCAATTATTTTCTGTAATATTTAGTTCATTTTTATATGCACTGCCATGCTATGAAATGAAATGTGCAATAAATTATCAATTGGCTCGCTTTTGGAAAAAACTAGTTAAATTTCATAAATAAATAAAAAGCGGGTCATGCCAAATGTGTCCTGAAATATGTACGTGTATATGTATGAGTGTGCATCGCAATTCAGACGATTTATTTCAATCAGGCTGCAAAATTGCGCATACGTCAGACGGGCAACAACATCTGACAACTGAAATCATTATACAAGTGCAAGTAGCATAAGCATAGGAGGCGAGGGCCAAAGTAGACGTTAAAGAATATATCGACATGCAGTTTGACAGTTTGACTATTTGACTTGAGCACACTCGGATGCCGTCAGACATCGGCAACATACCCGGCAGCTTGGTACTTCCGCAGTTCCCCAAACAAAATGACGTTGCAAACGGGCTGCCAAGAGAACGAGGAGAGAGCTGAGTCTAGCCGGAGCACTATCGTTGATGGGAGGGAATCGGGAAGGCATTAAATAAACTCGTACAAGATGAAAATCGCAAACATGCAGTTTTTCCTTTTGCTCCAATGGCGGCGTGACGATAGCCTCGAGCAATGGCAAAACTTTTTCCCATTCCTCAATGTGTGAGCAAATAAAATTTGTTTAGTGCAAGAGGCACAAAGCTACAATAGCAACTGCAACTGCCAGCCGTGTTGACGTGTTGCATTGTCGTAGTTTTACACAGCCGCACAGCCGACAAATGCAGGCATTAAACTTTCAGATACAATTCTTATCTGAGCACCTAAAGTCGAGTGCTCGCTTTAAAATGTGCCTAGATTTAAACGAAAGCTTAATTTTCTTTTTAACTGCTGTCCACTTTCGAATCCGTTTCATCTAAACTTTAACTTGATTATAACTTTTATTCAGCACAAATATTTTTTATGGTTTTAATTCATTAAATTCTCAGCTTGAATAAATCCAAGTGTAGAATAAGTTTATAAACTAATTCACGTATGCGATGCTTTATTATTCTATGACTGGGTCATCAATCTACTTTATGGTGGATTTATTCAGACTCGTATGCATAATAAACAAAAACAAAAGCAAAAGCAAAACGTTTCTGGCGACTCACGCGTTTCAAATAAAATGCTTGCCAATAAAAAGCTATAGCGCGGAAACATGTGTGAGTAAATTTCTGACTCACTGTATGTTTGCTGTGTGTGTGTGTGTGTGTGTGTTTTTATAGTCCGTGATCACGTGCTGCGAAGTTTGTCGGGCCGCCAGAGAAACCCCAATCCCGTTATGCAGCTCACGCAGTGCGGTCTGACTGTAAAAATATCTAAACAAAACGAATAGAATCAAAATCTGAACATAAACAAAAGGAACAACAAAAATAATGCCAATAAATGTAAAAGTCATATACATACACATGTCTGTATGAAATAAATACAAAAGACAAACTGAGTATAAGAAAAATTCAGCTTGCTCGACTAAAATATATCCTGCGTTCAAATAAATAATATAAATGCCCGAAAAGATTGTACATTGAACTATTAAATTAATAGTCTAAAAACAACATGAGCTGTAGGTATTTCCAGATCTCAATTTGTTCAATTTTAAAAGATTAGTGACAAAAAATTAGATTCAATTGTATTATACTTTTAATATGCTTCTAAATATATTAAATTGAGACAATTGTTGAAAATAAATGTATAGCCCCTATCTGTCAATGATGATGTGAAAACTAATTAATTAATTTAAATGATTTAAATACCTGAAATTTGTTTGTATTATAAAATTCAAAAAATGTAACATTTTTTATTGATTACACAACATACAAATTAATCTTTTTATGTTGAATTACAATTAAATAATTGTCTGGAAATTTGCCAAATGACTGCTGATGTATCTGGGGTGTAGAATTTATCAGAAAATAATGAAAAACGCTGCGAGCAAAAATAATTAAGCGACCACACACACACACACAAACTTACAAACATATACATAAACATTTGATAAACAAAAGACAAATCGAGTCAATTGATGTGGACAGAGGCAGAAGAGGGCGTGAAGAGGCAAGGGAGTAGGAGGATTGCTGTGTAAATGTGTGAGGTGCACATTGTTTGCCTGGTATTGCGTATACGACGCGTATTGCGACTGAAAATAAAGCACAGCTTGCAAATTGCAATGTTAAGTGCGTCAACATGGGCCACGAACATTATCCCCTCTCCAATCCAACCCCTTCCCACACTCTTCCCCTTACCATGTCCTGCCATAATGACGCCAACAAATCGGCGACAAATGTGTCGTCCCCGCGTTCCCATCGAGTCCCTCGTCCCGCCACGTGCGGACTGCAATAACAAATATTGGTCGCTGTGCAAAGTGCTGTCGCAGTTTCAATTGCCATGTGATATAGGGTTTTCGTGGATATCTATCAGATGCGAGTACGTATGTGAGTGTGAGTGTGAGTATTATTTGTAGCCACGTTATTTGTCATCTGACTTTTCTGCTGTTTATTTTGCCAGTGAAATGCATTCCTAAGTGCTTGAGAATTACTTAACAATGTAATTGAAAATCATGTGGTCTGCTGTCAGAGCAAGTATAATTTGATCGATTAACTGAATGTATGACTTGTACAGTCAAGCATGCCTATGTTATACCATTTCGCATGACAGAAATCAAACTTATCTGGTATTATCTATGGATGTAATATTAAAATAACAAATTAAACTCAGAAGAGTCTCTACACTTACGTGTATAAATTAACTCGACAAAGTTATAATATCTTTGATCTTTGTCTGATAGTTATAATCCATTTGTCGCGTGATTTTAGTTTAGAGTTTCAAGAGCTGCAAATTTAGCAACAGTTTCCTTGACGTCACAGAGTTCAAGTCATCGAAGTGCCACTGTTTTAGATCGTATCCTTCTAATTGGTAGCGACACGCTGGATTTACCTGTTCACTGCGCTTCAGGTAACATATTCTGTCCTGCGGGCCTTTGGCACTTCGATTTCGTGCCAATCAGTTGGGGGTGAGGTGCCGGGATTCTTGGCAAAACTCGTTAGGCTGTAAAAATAATGGCCATGTCGCAGACATCAGCCAAAGCCAATGATTACAATCAACATGGCCACGGGGAAAATGCAATTGCCGTTAATACCAGAAGCCGTTACAACCAAAGTCATTGTCCCAAATGGACGCCATGGCAATCGATTTGTGCTTTGATTGACTACTCAATGCAAGCTATTTCAGCTGTGTGTGTGTGTGCCAACAAAAGGACGGAACTGACAAACACATGCGTCGTCCCATAACGCAGCGAAATTAACTAAAGTCAACGCATAGTCAATTACGGAGTCTTGCCATATTGACGATGTCGAGGACACGAACACATCCCGGGCATCTCATCAGCCAAATGGCCGTCTGGTCAACACACCTCTAGCCCAATCGTAAAGCACACACACACGCCTACACTCATACACACGCACACACATGCCGACACTTACACATTTTCGCAATCGTAACCAATTTGCGGCTGGATTTTCGGGTTGTCCTCGCCTGCCGTACGGTGGGGCAATCTATTTAATAAAACTCAGCGAAACAGTAGAAATGGCTTCAATTGAACATTGTAAATATATAAAGAATTTATCAATGAATTTATATGCAACATTTTTGATTTTATTATTAATTTTTGTTACCCTTATTTTATGAGTTCCAAGTTTTAAATAATCAAATAATAAATTATATTAAATTATTTATCAATTTTGTATTTTAAATCTTTCTAAAAAATGTTTATTTTTGCCCACTGTATACTGAGTTCTGTACCTTGCATGCTCAATGCTCATTGATCGCAGCACAAAAGTTTAGAAATAATTAGTAAACTTTTAATTGGAAACTAGTACGCATTGCCAAATCGATTGGTTTTCTGCTGCTGCATTTGCAGTTACCAGTTGGCAGTTAGCAGTTCATAGTTTTCCATGCTCTCAGTGCATTCATCCATCCAATCCCAGACCCGACCAGACAAGAAAGCTATTGAGTGCCCATTCGTTTTTGGTTTTTGCCGCTGATTTTTCGAGTGCCTTTTACTTCAATTGCATTTTCGGTGTTCTTTTGATGATGTTTTCTTGTTGTTCTCGTGCGTGTGTGTATTTGTGTATAAGTTTATTTCGTTGCAATTTTATTCCCATGAAATTTGTGGCTCCGCACAAATTTTCAAGTCTTTGTGGCTTACAAGGATTTGCTAACGAAATATGCACTGCGTGTGGCGGTGGCGGAGGCGGTGGTGGGGCTAACAGTTGCTGCAAAACTTTATGGGTCATACTTTTTAGAGGGATTGTGTGCAGTATAAAGCTGGTTAGGGAGCGTTTGGAAGCACTACTATACTAAATTAGCAGCACAAATAACAACAACATTTAGCCTCGTACTGCTCATGCGACACAACAGTGCGTATACGTAATTTCACTGAAAGCCAGCCATGTTTTATTTTGGCTTCTGTCTATTGGGCATGCATGGCAATTTGGGTCAGTTTACGGCTATAAATGTTGCAGACCACACAACAAAATGCCTGTCTGGAGGAAAAACTACTACCCAAATAAATTGGGGAAATCTTTTTAGTCGTTGCTTAACTGAAAACCATTTCTGTTTTTTTTGTCAAATGCAGCGAGTATTAGAAATATCCGGAACTAACTTTATAGTCACTTTCCTTTCGTTAACCTAACACAATTTGTTGGCTTTTCTTCTCCGAAAAGCAAATTTGATTATAATTCATAATATTTAGTAGCACACGGCAAATGGCAATTTGTGCCGTGCACTTTAAATCTTAAACGTAATTTCATTTTCAATGCAAAACAGTGTCTGAGGGATTGCAAGAGCACCTGTGCATTCGCCTCGCTGGACGAATCGAGTGGGAGAGACGGACAGATAGAAAAACATGGACATAGACCAAGAGAAGGAGAAGGAGAGAGGAGCAAAGAAGTGGAAAAGGCAATGTTGGCTGCATATTAGCAGCAAGGACAGCTACTTCTTTTCATCCAACCTTATGCGCAACACTTGCTTACAGTTATTTATACATAAAAACAAGCAGATGTCTAATTGTCGCTATGATAGACAGTGAAATACCCTGTGCAAGAGAGAGATTTTAAGACTTCGATTCAAAGTTTAGCTGATTCCTAACACTTTTAACAGCACAGCTTAACAGTGTTGTCTAAATTTGTATTAAAATTGTCTAATAAGATAGACATTCCAAATTAAGATGCTGTTTGCTGTTGAACAAATGTTTACTTATACCCATCTTCACTACAAATACGTTTACAGGATATACGCAATGCTGGAGCATTCACAACGCATTAGCGTGAATGTTCATAGCTGTTGTGTTGTATAAGAAGATGTCTGCGTCTGTGTCTGTGTGTGTGTGAGTTCAACTGGCAGCCGTTACATACATATATACGGCGTCGGACTTCAACGTCGGCTCCGGTTTTGAGTCCGGTTCTAACAGTTGCTGAGTCTAATGCGTACCTCACGGCTGTACGAGTATACGCAGAGCGCGCGCGATTGGGCTCTAACGGTAACGGCCTCCATTTTAAACTCGTTTCGCATGCAGGAAGCAGTTTTTGCATTCTTATTTCATGCCCAACGTGCAAATGCCGCATACTATAATGAAATGAAATGTAATTTGCATTTAAACACACATCTACACCCCCACACATATAAAGAATATGAAAAAGGCAGTGAAAAAAGCCTTAGAGGTATACAGAGTCTCAGTGTTGTCAGAGCTTCAGGTGCTAAAAAAGTAAATTTGTTTAAGAAAGGTAGCTAGAAATAGATAAAGATATATTTTATAAATAAAGATATATTTTGTATTCGAAGCTATAGTATAAACATGCAGGTTATAGGATACTAATTAAAATACAAAAAGTGTTCTTGTTTAATGAAATAAAAAATCACTTAAAATAAAATGTAATATATTTGCGTTGAAACTTTTCATTTCTATAAACCTTTTTAAATGCATCATGTTCTATTAATTTATCTTAAGCTGCACTTTGTTGAAAAAAAAAACGATTATTAATATTCCTGTCAATTACCCAAACATATAAAATATTGTACATAATAAAATATTTATAATTATATATAATAATTTAGAAATTGCTAAATCTAGCAATTAAAAAGCTAAAATAACAACACTGTGCTGAGGTGATAGGGTTGCGGGATTGGGCATGCGTGTCTGGCGGCGCATTCACATTTACACTGAGCCTGGGCCTGGATCTGAGCCCAAGCTGAACCCACATGCATTTCATTTCATTAAAATTGCAAAAATACATTTAAAGTGAAGCTGGTTACATTTGCTCTTTATTTTGTTTTTCCATCGTGTTGACAGTTGCTGCTATGAATTTTGTACTTTTTATGTTTATAAAATACATACACATAGGGCTCTGCTCTGAGTTACATTCTCTATATTTGCGTATCGTATTCTGGGAAAAATAAATAAACGTACGTCATCAATATTTTCGAGAATATTATAAAATTTAGTGCATTTGTTTTATTTTCTTAGTTTGCTTTTTTTTTTTTAAATATGAATGTGGTTTTTGGAACAAATTTTGATATTTAATACTTACAAACATGTATCAACATTCTTTGTGACAATGTAAATGTCTGCCATTTAATTAATTCCTTGTACGGAAATGCTGATGAAAATTCTTGCATCAAATATTCGAATGCAATTGATCTGGTTGAAATTTATAGACATAAACCTGATCATTTCACAGAATACTGAAAAAATGCTTACACTACTGAAAGCTTAAACTAACAGGTTTTGTAAATTTAAAATATAAACGTTAATTATTATTAATAAATATTTGTAGCTTGGGAAATACTATTGATTTACCATTGATACTATTAATTTACTTATGGAAAAAACTACATAATTAATAACGAGTGGGAAGGCTAAGTTTCAGATTACGTTTAGCTCTATGGATTATTGTAGTTATAGTTTTGAACTGTAGTAACAATGACTAAGTACTTAATCAAGTAACCTAGTAACCAATTGCAATTTGATTCAATTTAAGCCAATTTCGGTCTGGTGCAGATGTTTTCAAGCCAATTATTCAATTGTAATATTTTGTTCCCAGCTTCTGTATGTTTTGCTATTGAACTGAAGCTATTATTTTTTAACGAACTAACGAATTCGGTTGATTGAACACCAGCAAAGCGCAAAACTAACCGATGACATGCGCAACAAGTAAAAAATATTATATTTTTACATACTCGCACTACATGTGTATTGTAAATGGATTACGATTGCATCGAAATATTTGTGTACAAATAGAATTAAACCATTGCAATGTTTTACAAAAATCGAATTAAGTTCAAAGTGTAGTTGTCAGTTTTTTTGAGGTCGGTGTCGGTCGGTGTAAATAATTGATAAGCCAAAAGATAAGATGATTCAGTTATAGTCCCAGCAAACTCAGCATAGAGTGCCTCATTTATTAAGTAAAAGGAATATAAACAGATTGGTTGCATTATATGGAAAATTAGTCTAGAGAGAAAACCAACCAGGAGGTGCCGAATTTTGGTTCTCCTTAGATTTTTGTTCAATTGCACGAACCTCAGATCTTAAATTATCTATTTGCTTGTCTTTCTCAGCGATGCTAGCTTGAAGTTTAATATTTTTAGATCTTAAATCATTTAATTCAGTGTGTTTCTCTTGAGCATTATTTTCATCTGAATTGACCTTAGATCTTAACTCTGTAATCTCTTTATTCTTATAGGCTATCAATGATTGATAGGCTATAACCGTTGAGTTGATAAGATTCACTTCATTTTCTTTTTGATCGATTTCAGATTTTTGCACTAAAACTTGCTTTTCTTTACTTTCAATTTCAGCACGATATGTTTCTACTTTTTTCTGTAATGATTCCAATTCAAGTAGAAGGGGCTTCATTCTGTAAAACGTATAAGCTCCACATTTATCATGTATTTCCGGTGTCGTTCGCGCGATGCACTGCAAAATAGCCTTAATAAAATAATCAATTTATTAAAAAACAGATATTTTGCTCACCGATTGATTAACACTAATATAAGTAACCGACTGAGCATATGTGTATAATAGAATTAATAGTAATATAACAAGACCTTTATAAGCAAACATTTTGATTCACTTTCTGAGCTTGTTGAGCGCTGTACAATTTAATTTGCACTGAATTAAAGATGCTTTTATTATGATGATAATGCTTAGAGATTTATTGAGATGTGTGTACCTTGAATAAATCTTATCAACTGATGCTACGTGTTTGTGATTGTAATTTTCATAAATTTAAAATAAGAAAATATAAATTAAATAAATTTATTTCACATTATTGTGCTTTATATTTATATAAATCGATTTAGTTTCCATTTTATTTTATTTAATATTCAGCTGTATTTATTTACTATATAAATATGTAATTAACTTCATTTATTTAATAAAACTTATTTAGAAATCATTTTAGTTGCTACCTCTGTTTGCTTTGCTCCTTCAAATTTACTATCATTATTTTCGAAGCCAAAACAATGAAATAAGTATAATGGATTATTTACATAGTTCCGAGTGTAGTCTTGCCGACTGACACGCACCCATCTCTAGTCTTAATGATTCATCGCAGTTCACTTGAACTCTGGGTCAAACTTTCGATAACCTTGCTTTGGTTTTGAGCGACAGCTGTCTAACTTTTAAGAGCCGCACATCAGACGAAATTTATTTTTAATAAATTTGGTTTGGTCTTGGTTACCGCAAAAACGCCTCAAGTTTTAAGCTAAGCTAACCGCAGAAACATTTGATTTAACATAAGTTAAAAGTGTGGCTAAAAGTTGCGTGAGTGTTTTTAAAATAAGCTAAGATTATTGCTAAAAAACTTAAAAACGGCCCATAATGCTTGCAGATAAAAAGTAATAGAGTGGATGTATCTTAGACAGAACCTGAGATATTTACATTTCATTTATTTTGTGATGTAAATTCAAGCTAAACATCGAGCTTTGATTTCGATCTTAAACATCTCCAAAATTTAACATGTTAACATCGAACTTTCGTCATCGAGATGTTTCTTAACTCTTGAGTTCATTTATGGAAATTATTGATATGTGATTCATTGATTAGATGTTGCTACAATTTTAAACGTATTTCCATTACATGATTTGTATTTTTTTTTACATTTTTACTGGTATGAAAAACGATTGAACTTCGAAGTTTTTTTTATAAATTCGATGATATCTGATTATTGTGACTCCATAGATCGACAGTTTATGTTGTCTCTAGAGATTTGTGGAACACGTCTGGATTTTGAAATACTTTTTTTAGTGTGCACTTAAGAGTTTGACCAGCTGTTGCGTGATGTTGTCTCTGACCCCCAATTTGGTCTATTCGTATTCGGCTAAAACGAGTTGGATGCTTTGCTTGCATAGCTTAGCTTAAGAAGCTATCGCCCAGCCTTTGACCATGCCCACATTAGCTGACTATAGCATTTTATTTTCGCATTCGAAAGCCTCTCGTTTCTGGTTATTTATGCAGCCAAAACCCTTGGACCAGGACCGGGCACTGAGACCGCACTTTTAATGCTATTTGCTTGCCATTTGGGCCAATAAATCATTTTGGGGGCTCAGATAAGTAATTTTTCACAGCGTAACGTCTACTTCTTCTTACCGGCTTCTGCTGCTTCTGCATTCCATTCTTTTTATTTTCTGTTTTTCATCTTTTCTTTTCATTCTTCTGTCTGTGTGCCTTTCCGCTGCCTTAACATTTGCTTTCACATTTTGCAAATGCTTTTCTTAGTAGCAATGTGATATTGGGTCGGTTCTCATTTTGCCACTGCGGGAAGTAAGACTTCTGATTCATGACGTTGTTGTTTGGCCCAAACATTGGTCGAAACATGAATGCTGCTTATATTGTGGGTAGGGGCATGGAGGCTGGGATCTGCTCTCTTGTGCGTAAAATTATTTCAACTGGAAGCGAGTGCAGACCCTGAATGCTGCCTCCTTTGGCATACTTTGCTTTTAAATGACCTTTATCGAAACTTTGCAGCTATTTCCAATTTATCATAAAATTGCAATACAACTACGTTCTCCCTCCTCCTCTTTCTGTTTCTGCTTTGTAGAAAGAAAAACTGCAAACCGCAAAACCAACCATTAAATTGGAGTGTACTTTTTTATTAGTTCTGTTTTGCATTTCTCATTTGAAGTTCACCTTTTCCTATACCAATTTGTGATCAAATTTTCGACAATTGACAGTTCTGCTTTCTGTTCGCAATAAAATCATCGGAATACTCTGTAATGAGGTAACCGAATATGCTTTTAACATGGTCATAATGGGTACGAGTATCACTTATGGATATTTGGCATGATTTAAGTAAATGGGTGAAGAGAATGAAATGCTGTAAATGTCAACTTTGAGTTGAATCCACGTAACTAACTCTGTTCTTTACTTTCTCTTTCAACTTGTCAAACTTTGCTCATATAAGATTACAAATTATAACACATAAATAACTCTCCACATACTACTTGAATATTTGATTAGCTCTGGGAGCTGCGAGCTACTTAGATTAGCTGATGTCACTTGCTCTGCCGCTGGCAAAATATTAATATTAATGCAATTTCGGAGTCGACTCTTAGTTAGTAGCGTCTAAATATAGGCAATCAAATCAAGCCTCGTGTAGGTGGTAACACCTGTGCTGGAGTTTGTCGGAGTCTCAATTTCTGGTTTGGTGGTTAACTGGATGAATAGGTGGTTGTACTCAAAGACTATTCGCTTGTGGGCGTTGTACCGCTAAAGTGGTCTGATTGAAACTTACGCCTGAAACTATTTAGGAACTCGGGTTTCGTGTCTCTTTGTTTAAGACGTGGTGTCTACCTTAAAGACATCTTTCAATAGAAAATTGTCAGAATCTTTATTAGTTCCTTTAACTTGGCATTTTTGCAAAACAGTTAAATTTTAGTTGAAATTATATTCCCGTTAGACTTTTATGATTTTTCACAAACATTTCCGTATCTTGTCGTTTTCTTATCAAATTTCCGACAACGAATTCGCATTGTTTTCTAGCCATTTATTCAATCTGACATGCAAAGAAATCGCATCTTGGCAATTTTCTATTTATTTTGTTTCATTTTTGGGTAGTTATGTTTGCCTTATTTATTTGATATATTTTCTCACCTGTCTCAAGTGCTCTGTGTCATGTTATGTCTTGTTTATACTTGCAGTTTTAAGTTTGGGAAAGAACTTAACGTCAACTTGACATCAGCCTTAACTGCAACTTGCGACAGCAAGAGCATCCAATGGAAAAACAAAAACTTTATGAAAGTTTGCCAAAGTTCGATGCGCAACAAACTGAAATTGATTGGGTATTTTGTCAAGGGATCATATTGTACTTATATGATGTCTAAAGAAACCAATTAAAATATGATAAGTCTGGAATTTGATTTTTTAATCAAACCAATAGTTTCAGCTAATTGGGTTATATGTATGTATATTGTACATGTATGAACTGTCGAACTGACAACTATTGTTTAGTAAACTGGCTTCATTACATTCACATTTCTCATCGCTCTTAATTGCATTTGTTTATACATATTATATGCCAACAAAAAACTTTTCTATTTTGTTCAGAAATTTTGTGGAAAACTTTTACATTGACCAGAAAGTTGAAATATAACTCATTTGCAATGGCAAAATCAAATTTACGCCAAATTGTTGGTTGGCTGTGTATTTTTGGGGGTTTCGCCGTCAAAGTTATTTGTATTATTGTTCAGGTGAAATATGCAAAACTAATGCTAGCCACATGCACATATCGTATTAAAGCCCGACCATGAAGTCCTTATATATAAGGATTCATAATAATTAGCCAAATTGGAGCGAAATTGACCACACGAAGACTTTGGCTAATTTCTACAACTTATTAAACGTGATTAATATTTTCGTGTAGTTGTTGTAGTTGTTGTTGTTGTGTTAGGGCTACTCATGTCCCGCTGTGCCACAATTTTCGTTCACGCTCTTTATTAATGAGTCCTGTTGTGTCTGGCCAGGACTCTTGCCTATTCGTCGTCGTTTTTGCTGTTGCTGTTGTTATTTATTATGCGAGTATTTGCCGCATTTGCCATGTTGATTGCGTTGAGGTTAAATGCGTTTACTTTTTGTTACGCCCTCCCAATTTTGTTTCCCATAAAGGCGAACAGCCCCAAAAGCGTTAAGTGTGTTCTCATTTGGTCCTTCGGTCGGAGCATGGTCCTTAATTAATATGAATTAATTTAAGTGTTAATTGCAAGTGGATGGGTGCTTTGGATTGTGTGGGTAATGTCAGACTCCTTACAAATAAAAGTGTTTACACTGAGCGAAAATATTCCCATTTATAGCCTTTCCTCACTGAAACTACATTTCAGTATTTTAGCATTTTTGGAGCAAATGCTACGTTTTTCCTATACATTTCATATGGGATCTAGTGGTGGGAGAATAGTACATTTCTGAGGAATGTAACTACATTTTTTAAAATCAATGCGATATTCATCGGAAATCAATCGATATTTGAAGTTTTTTTTTTAATTTGAGAATGTACTATCACTAGATTTCTCAAATTTTGGCGCCAAATTTCAAACTGTAACAAACTGAACTTTATTTTAAATTAATGAAGAATGTAGTTATGATAAAATCAGAGCTCGCAAATAACAGTTAACACTTTCAGTGTGTCGGAAAATAACAGTTATTAGCTGACAGAATGATAAAAGGGATAAAAACAAAACATTAATTTCTGTTTTTTTCTCAGTAGGCTTATCGGTCAAGAAATAACATTTAATTTTGTTTCCTTATGGTTGTGTTACTCAAAAACTGTTTCGTCTGGAAAAAAATCGAAAGTGTCTTCTGAAAATTTAAAACGTTTTTTTTTTTTGCTACAACTTTGCGTAAAATGGGTCGTGTAAAAAACATAGTTCATTCTTTTTTTAACTATGATAGCAAATTAAATAAATCGGAATGTGGCAAAATATTAACTGGAACTTATATTAAAAATTTAAAACGTCACAAGTCTCGGTTGAAAGATTTTTTTCTGCGCTTTATTTTATCCTAACCGATAAACGTAGCGTTCTAAGTGCGGAAAATATCAATTCACTTTTAATTGTAAAGCTTAATTCTAAATAACAATTTTTAATGTAAATAAAAATAGTTACCAAAAAAATTATCTTGTTCTGTGGGTGTATTGCTTTTTCGGGAGTTTGTGTCGATTTTTGCGCACCTAAAACAAAAACAACTTGAAAAGACACTTTTGACTAACACTTTTGTGTTTTGCTCATTTGCTAACAGTTATTCCGGGAGCACTAGCTCAACAGTCTTTTTATAACTGTTATTAGTATACAGAAATAATTTATTTTCTAAATGGAAAATACTGAGCAGAGAGCACAAACGAAAAGAAGTAAGTGTTTCTCTCAGTGAGAAATCTTCTGGGTTTTACTTTTTTTCTGTTTTTTCAGTGAACAGATCGAAAAAAAAATAAGTGTTAACTGTTATTTGCGAGCTCTGGATAAAATGCTGCAGTTAACAGCAAAAGAATTCAAAAACCGACCCTTATGGCTACATGAGTCAACATTACACATTGGCGATCGCAACAATTATTATTAAATCGTTACAGTTTCTCATGATAGTTCATTAAAAAAGAAAAAAATAAAAGAAGTGCTTATTGGTAAATATTCTAATATTTATTAGAATCTGTTGTATTGTACAAGACGTATCTGATAAGGGCGCTACGACTTGTTTTTACCAATAATGAATTATCAGAATCTAAGAATCCCAGACTCTTGCTCTAGTTGCGCTGATACCATACTATAAGTACGTTGTCTCCAATTTTCGTTATTCCACAGACGATCCCAACCCATAGAGAGCTACTGCAATTCCTTGTTCAATGAGAGATCGTGGAAATTGTGTTTTTCCTTTGGGTTCCCTTTGCAATGGTTTTTCCGAATGGTTTTCCAATCGGGAAAAGTTAGATGATCTCCTGACCGTCAGATATTATGTCCTAAGCAGCGAAGTTTTCTTAAAATCCTTCCATTTGTTTTCTCGAATTTTTAATTTCAGTTGTCAAACGAATTTGTAAACAAATCACAAATGTTTTGTAAATGCTAAATGCAAATGCTATGCTATGAGGACAGACAGTTGCATACTTATCGATAGCTCCGATATTTATATAAAATGTACATTAGTGAGGAAAGGCTATTAGATTGAATACGAATAAAAAAATATATATATTTCTAATTATAAATGTATACAACGCTTTGACTATATTTAACTCTTAGAAACCCTTACTCCTACTCATATAAAACTTACGACACACCCATCAATCACCCAAACTTCAGCTAATTTCCCCATGTTGTATGAAAGGCAATAAGAGCATTACTCAAGTGAGTCCGCTTAAAGTAATTTCGTTAACGACTTAATAATATAATTAACTCGACTAATTAGAGTATATGCTGCTAGTTACTTAAATGGCAGCAAATGTTTTCAGTGCAACAGGATAACTTTCAAGATGTTTATCATTTCGGAACAGAGAAAGTCCCTCCGAGAATCTCTTTCAGACACATTTAGCTGTGCTTTGTGTTGATTTGTTTTTTTTTTTTTGTGTTTTTTGGTGTGACAGCAAAAGATTAGCAACTGGCATTACAAAGTGCGTTTGCTTTGCTTTTTAGATATTTGTTGTTCGTTTTGTTCGGGCTGTCAATGTAATTAATATTAAGTATACATCGTGTTTGACAGCTTTTAGTTGTGTATAGTACAAAAGCAAGAAAACGGCACGTAGTTGAAACGAAGCCCCTTAGATCCGCTGCCAGCAACAGTGTCAAGTCAATTTTTTGTGCCCAACAAGGTGCGCAATAGGATCGAGGACGACCACAGGAGTAAATAATAAATAAATATTTACGAAAAACGTTTCGCTGGCAAGACACGTACTGGGGATTAGCAATAGCAACAGCAACAGCAGCTCCACTGCCATCTCCAAAAATGGTTGGCAAGACGTGAGAGCCTGCTGCTGCTGACCAAAAAACTTGGTACCAAAAACTTTACTTTGCTGTGCCATCAAAGTTTAAAGATGAAAGTGACAGCTGTTGCGAGGGAAACGAACCGCAAGCGCTGACCTCCAAATTGGAAATAACCATTGCCAGGGCAGGAGAGGCTTTGGAGGCTTTTACCCGCATAGATTAACAATCAACTGTGCTGCGTAGGCATTATACCACAAATCATAAAAACGCATCGAGCATAAATCGCCAGTTGCGTGTGTTGCGTTGTCTGAGCGGCGCATACGGCGTATACGTGATATTTTGTGGGTCACTCGCAAGCGTCTTATATATTTCCATCGAAATGTGCTTCGATTTTCTTGACAACGGTATTCCATAGAGGCTCTTTAGTTGAATTATTTACTCGTAACTCATTGCATTTTTTTTAACGTCTTTCTCCTAATTAAAGCTGCCTTCAAAACTGTTAGTCTTGATTTTTCCTATATTTTTTATTTTTCGCCTTTAGCTTATGTAAACAATATATGGCCATGATTGAAGAAAATTGTATAAAAGTCAAAATAAACAACTTTACCCAACATACAAAAATATTCGTATACAATATAAATATTCATGGTTTGGTGAGATTTTGATTTATTTTCCCACATGAGAGAAAGTATTTCAATATAAATTTTTTAGTTGCAAAAAAGTGTTGCGCTTTTACATTTCGTAAGAAAGCGAAACTGTTTGTGCTTGATATTTTTAAAAATAATAATACCAACACACATACATATGTGCTACATATATGTACATTAGAGCGCATCGATTTGTATGGGCTCGAAAAAATGAAAAAATGGTAACCAATTTTCATAATCTATGGTCAATTCTAAGATGTTTTCACCAAGAAACTATAGTTCTAAAATGAAATCCTGGTCCGCGCTTTTGAGTTGAAAAATTCATTTTTTCGAACATATACATATATCTTGGGTAATTATGGACCGATCCTTACAAACTTGGTGTCAATACTCTTTTTAGGACCAGGACTTTTAAAAGTTCACAAAACCACAGGACGAAATGTCCTTTAAACATAATTTTCATCCTTGGAAGGACGATTTTGCGGATCGTCACTATCTTACAAAACTAATAAGAATTAAAGCTATTTTTTGGCACAAAACAAAATTTTTTTTCTTGAACCTGTAATTTTTATTAAAAGAAAATGTAAAACATATTTTAATACCATTTGAACACAATTTTAATAAAATATGTGTTACATTTTCTGTTAATTAAAAATACAGGTTCAGCAGAAAAAAAATTTTGTTGGCCAAAAAATAGCTTTAATTCTGACTAATTTATTAGGATAGAGCAAACCGCAATATAGTCCTTCCAAGACTGAAAATTTTGTTTAAAGGACATTTCGTCCATTGGTTTTGTGGAATTTTAAAAGTCCTGGTCCTAACAAGAGTATTGACACCAAGTTTGTCAGAATTGGACCATAAACAATCAAGATATAAATTCTCAAAAAAAAATGAATTTTTAAACTCAAAAAGCGCGGACCAGGAATTCATTTTAGAACTATGGTTTCTTCGTAAAAACATCTTAGAATTGACCATAGATTATGAAAATGGGTTACCATTTTTTGTGAAAAGAATCGATGCACTCTAATGTACATACACAGACATGCATTCATTGAAATGAAATTGTGAAACGCCGCATTTCAATTAGTGCAATGAATTCAGTTTCACACATTGTTAAATGCCCAAATGCACACGAATGCACCACTATGGGGAAAACATATTTGAGTAGTCGATTTTCGTAGAGATAGAGTATACGAATATTGAACACCCTGTAAGAAACAAAACAGAAATAATATATAAAGATACATGAATATTGAATGCATAAATTCAATACAGCTATTTTATGTTATCAATTTAGTTGTCAGATGTGTAGGCGGGTATACTCTCTGTTTAGCCAACGGTACAGGGTACCAAACATATTTATACAAATGTAAAACTCATGCAATTTTGACTATTTGCACATGGCTGCATATTGATATAAATATATTGACAATATTGAATGCATAAATTCAATACAGTTATTTTATGTTATCAATTTAGTTGTCAGATGTGTAGGCGGGTATACTCTCTGTTTAGCCAACGGTACAGGGTACCAAACATATTTATACAAATGTAAAACTCATGCAATTTTGACTATTTGCACATGGCTGCATATTGATATAAATATATTGACAATATTGAATGCATAAATTCAATACAGTTATTTTATGTTATCAATTTAGTTGTCAGATGTGTAGGCGGGTATACTCTCTGTTTAGCCAACGGTACAGGGTACCAAACATATTTATACAAATGTAAAACTCATGCAATTTTGACTATTTGCACATGGCTGCATATTGATATAAATATATTGACAATATTGAATGCATAAATTCAATACAGTTATTTTATGTTATCAATTTAGTTGTCAGATGTGTAGGCGGGTATACTCTCTGTTTAGCCAACGGTACAGGGTACCAAACATATTTATACAAATGTAAAACTCATGCAATTTTGACTATTTGCACATGGCTGCATGCACAACGCACAAAAACTCTTCATATATAGAAATAAATGGCCAAAAAATTGCATCAAAAGTTCCACGCACGCTCACAATTACACAGAATGAAAGGACAAC
Organism: Drosophila subquinaria; assembly: GCA_037043405.1. NCBI lineage: Eukaryota > Metazoa > Arthropoda > Insecta > Diptera > Drosophilidae > Drosophila > Drosophila subquinaria. Next base: position 36,156 of record JBAMBL010000256.1, read on the forward strand.
AGGATATGATCAAATTACATATATGTATATATGCAACAAGAATAAATAAAATATAACATAGCTAAAATACAGAAAGACATTTTTAAAAAAGATGAAACGGGAAACAAATGAATTTTATTGAAATTTATAGTTGCCAATTAAACAATTCTTAAATATTAAATATTTATTATATAAGGTCAGTTTATATTTTAAAAGTTATGTGAGATAGATTTGTTAACATCTTTTTGGCATAAGCCAATTGCGTTTTATGTGTAGTTGAAAAATGAATTGTAAATGCAATAAAATCTCCAAGCACATACAATAATATTATTATTGCAGAAGTCTGCGTTATTTGAGTAGCAATCTATATGATAGAAATTGAAAAGAAAACGACACCCACTCGAGTGGTGGGAAATTAAAAATAGAGTTTGAAATGTGAAAATAAATTGAGCAAAATAGTGGCAGCTACTTAAGTGAAAATATTTTGGCGCTTGTAATAACTTGACTGCCTCCCTTTTCTCATCGTATTACTTGGGAACGTGAAAAGCGCAATACGAAAAGGACTTAAGTGCAGTGAGTGCTGCGGCTTGTTCCCCTTTACCCTCTCTGCTGCTCCTCAGCAAGAATCCTTGCGCTGTTTTTGGAGGGGGTTGGATCTGCCTGACTGTGTTACATTCATACGTTTTTCGATTAAGCCGCTCTTGTGCTGGGCCTCAGCACGAAATCTGTTGGCTCCCTGGCAGCAGCGGCAGTGGCAGCGGCAAACACTTTCCAAAAGGAAGCGGAAATTTACACAAAGACAGGATGTAGCAGAACTTGCTGTTGTACGAGTGCGAGTACGAGTAAGTGGCCCCAAAACTGCAACCGAAATGAGGCGAAATTGCAGCCAGGCCAACACGGGCGTCGAAAGGCCAAGCACACGGTTCTTAACTGTTGGCTGTTGGCCGTTGGTTGTGGCTGTTTCTGTGGCTGTGGTTGTAGCCATGGTAGACGACTATGACTGACAGGCCATTAATTTTGGATTACCCAAGCAGCAGTACAAGCACTACCAAAATCCGCCAACTGTAGGGCCCAACAAGAAGAATGAATGAAAGGAATTCAGTTGCTTGCAGGCCCGCCACTTAGCCAGGCTGTTAAACATTTCATAATACCGCCTCAACATGTCTAGTTTCGTTTTTTTTTCTCAATTTTTTCCCTTCTTCTTGGCCAGGTCGTTAACGTTAATGACGCCTTAAGTGGTCATATATAATTTCTGAAAATTATTTCTACCTGTGCAACAAAGTGGCACAACCGGCGACGCTATTATTACGTGGATAATAAGCTAACGGCCAACTGCAATTGCGGCTTTTGTGGCCAGCGAATTGACCACGTTTATCAATTTCATCCATACTAAAATGGCTTATTAAATAAGAGACTTTCGTGACCTGGAAACGTAGATATACATCAACTAAGTATTTCTGTTTGAACTCCAATTTCATATTCAAATGCTATACAACTTTTTTAATAAGCATTTTCCAAAAGGGTCAACAACGTCAGGAAACTAAACCAGCTTCAAGGTAAAAATACTTGAAGGAAAACTAAAGTAAAAAAAAATTATAGTTTGGATCTCTGCTCAATGCATGTGTAAACACTTGGTCAGAAGTCTTAAACTTCTGACATTTTGCTTGCCTTTGCCATAAATATGTTCTTGCTACTTTCACCCTTGCAATTTGCAAATATCATAAGTTTTTGTATACAAAGTGTGCATTAGAATATGGCGAAATATTAAATACCCTTTAAAGGTATTTGGAAAATAAAATTACATGTTTTTTCTAAATTAAGGACTCGGTTTTTTTTGTGGGCCAACCGGAGCTGCGTTTGCCTAATTTATCTTGTCAGATTGGCAGCAACAAATGCAGTCGCAATAGTTGAATTACTCCAACATATACACCCACAAACAGCCGCCAGGTGGCGTGTAAGTGTAACTGGGTCGCTGGCAAGTAACTAAGTAGGCGAAGTAAAAGCAAAAGCAAAACCAGCTGAGAAAAGTTTTTCACTCGATGTTACAGTTTCTCTTTATTTCATACTTATTTTTTTGGGGCAACAAGATAAAATGGACACACCTTATGTGTTGCTGGTTTCTAAGGGTGCCAAGTGTGAAATAAAGTGAAGAAAATTGTAGGTAGCTTTCGGCTTTTGGGTAGCCTACTAACAGCCGCCTACTTTTAGGCACCTTTTGGCAACTAAACAAAATGGCCTGGCAATTTGTTAGCGGGTCGAGAGAGCGTCCTGCAAATGTAATTTACTGGTTGCGCTCCCACTCCCTCTTCCGCTCCCCCTCTCCTTCGCAATTTCTTCTCTTCCGTCCATACTCTTGGCGAGCTAAGCATGTGGCCGGAATTTATTTGTGGCTATTTGGCAAAGTGAAAGCAAATTAAAGTCTGGCATGCTTTAAGGTCTCAGCAAATCGTTGCCAATATAACTACATACTTTGATTTAAAGCATGTTCTACTTATATAGATACATACATTTGCTAAGATTTATGTATATGTATGTGTTATTAAACAGCTTTCAGCTGCGGTCGCACTTCTACAAATGAATCTAAAGTCGCGAGTGCCAAAATATGTTTGTTGGCTTCCTCAAATGTCGTGACGGCTCTTGTTCTGTTAGCAACAAGCGGGAAATTGTTCAGCCCAAGCTTAGCACTCTACACTGCAAGAAATTTGGAGCATAAAATGTTTTTTTTTTAAGATAAAGGCAAAGGCAAGAAATGCCACAATACAATTGTAATTATCAATATGCTTATTTTGTTATTAATATTCTTTTAACATTTTTACATTTTTTAAAAGTGTTTTTTGGAATAGAGCCAAAGTTACTTTTCGACACTTGGCTCAAACTTTAAAGCCTGAATTGCAACTTTCAGTTTCTGGCGGTGTTTGAGGTTTTACATTCTTTCAGCCTTCTTACCACGACTTTACCTCGAAGCTTGTTGCCTTGGGTGGGGCCTCTGTCCCATTCCCATTCAAATTCGGAGGCCCCATGGTGGTTAGGGAGCAAAAACCCGACGCTTTCGCTTCATCATCAACTTTAGAAGTGCCGCAAATCTTTGCGGTTTCGTCTTAATGGCTAAGAAATTGTGATTTATGCCTTGAATTGTGTACACATTTGCAGTCTTTGATGTCTATGTGTGTGTACGTACGTATATGTATGTTTGTGTGTTGGCTCGTGATTTACTTGCTTGGCGAATTTGTTAGCTGATGGTTATAAAAGCTGCAAGTACATGCTGGAAATTGTCAGCTGAGAGACGGAATGCCATCATCAGTTCTTTCATTACTTAATTAGTATTAAATTTATTGTCAGCTAAAGGTGTGCAAATTAGTTAAACTAATTTTTGTTTACCCTCGTCGTGCAATTCTTTGTGTCCTTTGTGCTTTGATTTTATTTTTGGATTACTTTTGCCAACATCAACTTGTTTTGGCTGTTTTTTTAGCTGTTTTATCAGACAAATCACTTTAATTGAATTAACTTCGCACAAAAGCTGTCGACAAACGACTTGAACATTGTTTTTGGGTTGAATTTCGGTCTGATTAAGTAATTAGATTTAGTTACGTTTTTACAACTGTGTCAGCATTTCCTTTTTAGAAGTCAAGCACCCCAAATACTGATGCGATAAGCAAACAAATTGATGTAAGTAAGATTTAATGCAATTAAATAAAGTATTATTTTGTGCAAGTATTTCACTTTTTGCTTTAATTCAGTAACAAAACATATGAAAAATTAAAAAAATATTCTTAGGACAATTGAATTTAATTTATTTACATTCGCTCAATTAAAAGGGTTTTTATTTCATAAATTATTTGGAAATTTGCGATTCTATCCTATTCTATTAATTATAAATCCTGTTTATAATTTGTAATCATTTGATCAGTCTTTAAGCATCTTAAATTTCCTATCAAAACAAATAAATTCCGCTGACTAATGGGCGCATTTATCTTAATTTTAAATTTTACAGTGGCTGCAACAACAATTTTTCACACTATTTTTAATAGTGCGAAAATCGGAAGTTGGGCACTGCACATAAATTTTCCCACTGACTATAATTTTTGGCATGGCCAAGGGATAAAAAAAGGTAAATTACATTGGGGAGGAACAGGGGAAAACAGGGGAAGAGCAAATACTATTGGAACTAGCATCTTGTAAACAACGCAAACAAAAGTTACCGCTCCAAATTTAGTTTAGAATTCAATTTATAGCTCATGGATTGTGGAAGGTGGGGAGAGGGAGTGGAAGCAGGATGGAAGGATATACGCATAAGGTCGGTCAGCCTAACCCAATCTAAGTATTTTGGCAATTTATTTCAACTGCGGCCAAAAACAAACAAGTTCATACTGTGCACCATTTTTGGGAAATTAGTAGCATGTGTTGGCCCTGGCTATAATCTAGAACCAGAGCCAGAGCCTGAGCCTAATTAGTTTAAAAGGCAAGCCCAATGGCCCGATGGCCCTATGGCCCCTGCAGAGGATCGATAAATCCAACAGTTGGGCGCAGTTCTTTTGCAGTTGTCAGTGAGTCCAGGAAGATGGATGTCGCTGCCTTTGGTTGCCAAGTGTACGAATACGAATCCGAATGCGAGTATTCAAAGTGAATAGGAGAGTGTACTCGCTGTGTGGCACTTGGCTGGACTTTGTCTATAAATTCCAGGCGAAGGCGCTCGACGCTCGGCGTTCTGCCAGCCAAAAACTATTACTCACACTCCCGCCACACCAATCGTTCTTACGCCTTGGTTATAATTTAGATTGTCCATTTCGCGCAGCTGCCACTCGATTTGAGTTTGACTTAGAGTTCGAGTTTGGGTTTGGGTTTGGGTTTCTCTTCTACTCTTCCACTTTGTGTGTACGTGTCCCATTCAAGTAGCATCTACGCGGGGGCAAGTCTATTTGCCGTTATTGTTGCCGCTGCCAAGTTTTCTGTTTGTCTTGGACTATGCACACGTTCAGCTCAAATTGTTGGCCAAATGGCATTCAAAGCATTTGAAAGCATCGCTTGGCTTTCACATCATGCCAAACTGCAGTTGCCGAAATGCAATCAATGCAAAATATTTGTTAAATCCAAGGATGAAACTTTAAGAAAACAAACAACAATTACCGACTAAAAATATCTTCAATCCATTGCACTTTCATTCCATTTAAGTACACATTTAATGCAAAAAATATGAAAATGAATATAGAAAGTTTATTATAGCAAAAGATAATATTTCTTTTGAATATTTAAAAATAACAAGTCATTATTTTCGACATAATTTGCCCAAGAATGAAAATGATATCGAATGAGCAGAAAGCAAATAGTTATAAAATTAATAATTATACATATTGATTATAATTTCATTGCGAAAATCTTCAAAATGCCGTTTGCATTGTTATTAAAATAATAATGTAATTTTACTGCTATTATTTACATTCCTACAAAATAGACTAAATTTCATATATTCAAAGTTCTTTAGCGAATTTCTGTAGAATTTTAAGCATTGCTGTATTCGTATTTTCTTGTTTCGACAGCAACTTGTTAGCTCAATTAGTTGTTTGAATGACAGCAGAAATTGTTATTAGCTTTCAATTGGAAAATGCCAACAGAATTCCATTGAATGAAACTCGTTAGGTGGGAGAAGAAGATGAGACAGGGTTCTGTTCAAACTGAAGTTAAATCTGCCAATCAATAAAAACAATTCGAAAGCAATCAAAGTTTAATTACCACAACAAACGACTGACAAAAGGTGATGAGAAAAAAAAAACAAACAGACAGACGCTAACGAATTCACGAGGATAAAGAAGCACCATAAGCAGACCATAAAGCAAAAGGGCCAAGGCAAGCCCTGGGAAAGTCATAGACATGGAAGCCATACTCATACATAGACTTACCATATGAGGCGCGCGAGCGTATAAACCACATAAATATAAAACCGACAATCAGAAATGCGGATAAGAGGGCGGGGCAAACGACCATAAAAACAAGAATGGCCATAAACAAAGGAATAAACAAGGCAGCAAGCGGTAAGTACAATACATATACGAGTACGCGACGAATCTGTCTGTTTGTCGCAAGGCTTCCGGCGGAAATGGATCGTACACACACACACTCACACACACACCACACATGAACACAAGCAAATAGACGCACAAAGATGGCAGACAGCGCCATTGGCAACAGCAGCGAACCAAATATAAAAGACTGATAGCCCGGCTTAGAGGCATCACATTATGAGGTTGACACAAATATAAAAGAAATAAACAAACGAGACTCACTTCGTTATTTGCTTGTCATCAGCTTCTCCGTACACTCAATACAAATAAAATAAAATGTAATAAAAAATATAAAAAAAAAAATGAATACACCTGAACAACTTCATAAGATTAAAAAAAAATACTTGAAAGAACACAGATCGTATTAAATAAGATTAAGTATCTTAATTTGGTATTAAAATTACAAAAAGCTAAGGCCAGAATTGTAAACGAATATTTGAAAAGAACACTTAATGAATGAATTAATTTATATTTCTTTAATGTATCTTTCAATGTAAATATTAATTTTTTTAAGTTCTTAAAGATTCTCAAAAATAAATCTGTGACTCAAATGCAAATCAAATATTGAATTTGAAAATGTTTACAAAATAGTTTATTATTAATTTCCTATTTTTCCTTTTTTAATCTTGTGTTTTATTGAAATTGATATAATAAGATTATGGATTTTATCACAGTGCAAATTTAAATAAATTGTACACATTTCATTCGCAACTTTTGTTTTGGTAACATTTCTATTATGGCGCATACCTGGCTAACATGGTTAAAACGCAACGGTGATAAATCTGCGCTCAGTGCTCTCAAAACTTTTTCAATTTTTCATGAATGACGAAACTTGAGCACTTACCAAACACAAACCGAGCAAATAGAAATATTAAATATTTAAAAGTGCTTCGGTTTTGGCTTTTCATATAAATTTTTAAACTTGTTTTGCAGCGTTTATCAAATAGAAAACTTCTGACAAGCTTAAATATATTTTTGAAGAAAGAATTTAAAGGAACTTGGACTGGCTATGTAATTATATAATTATAAGACGTTCCTCTAATATAGAAATTAGCAATCCAATGGATCAGTTGCACTTTCCCAGGAGCTCATTTAATATTGTGCAATTTACCTAATTTCCATTCCCAACTTGGCAAGTCAAAAAAGATTATTTAATGAGTTCTTTGATTAGGCAAAAATGCCGCCGCTTTAATAGTTCTATAAAAGCCAGTTATAAAAAGCGAAGTCAAACAATCTCGAGTTTCACTTGGAGGCATTATGCAGCTTAAGGACTTTATGTACTATCCGGATCTGGGGTGTAGTCTGGTCATGATGCGGACATACGAGTGGAGAGGCAGAAAGTCATCAGCTTTCCAGCAGACAATGATCAATAAGGTATGGTTTCTCATCGGAGCAATCAATCTATTCTATCAGAATCTGGGATTGGCCATCGATCTATGCCTGGCGGATACTCAGGAGATGCAGCTGTCCGCGTTTATAGCCCACGTCTCCGAGACTTGCAGCGTGTTGGGTCTAACTTTCGTCGGTGCAAGCTATTTGTGGGTGTTGCTGTATCATCGCAAGGATATTGAGTCCATTCTGGATGAACTGCAGCAGCTGTATTCACAACAGAGTCAACTATATCGGATTGAACACTTCTACGAAAAGTCGTCGCGCATGATGAAGTATGCGACCATCTATTTCCTGTTCGCCTATGCTTACTACAATAGTCTGCCCTTTGTTTACTTGATCTACGACTTGCACGTAGAGTCGCAGAGCGTCAGATTCAAGACTCAATCCAATACTTGGTATCCCTGGCAGCTGCTCGATACAGAGAACTCAACTCTAAGCTTTGTTGCCTCCTATCTATGTCAGGCTCTAGCCTCATTAGCTGGCGTGGCTGCCATTATGACCAGCCAGTTTTTGCTCTGCTTTTTCATCACGCAAATGCAGCTCCACTTTGATGCATTGGCCAATGGATTCAACAATCTGGATGCACGTCAACCGAAGGCCAATGAACAGCTTAAAGCAATGATTGCCTATCACAGTCACCTATTGGACATTGCCATCGATATTAATCGCATCTTTAACTTTATGTTTTTGAGCACCTTTGCAACTTCGACAGTTGCCATTTGTCTGATGGGCTTTGCCATGGTCATGATCGATCTGGCCGCTGCCTTTAAATACTCCGTGGGACTGCTATCATTTCTTGTCTTTACCATCTTCATTTGCTACAATGGAACACAATTTACCACATTTGTAAGTTGGTTTGTTTTAAATATGAGCAACAAATGAGGGTTTTAATTACTTATAGAGTGACAAATTGATGCCGGCTGCGTTTTACAACAATTGGTACGAGGGCGATCGAAACTATCGCAGGATGATACTTTTCTTTATTATGCGGACCAACGAGTCTCGTGTGCTGCGCACTTACAAATTTACACCTGTTTCTATGGCCACTTATATGACGGTGCGTATACGTTATATTCTTAATATTGATTTAAATCAGCGATGGGCACGCAGTGGCTCCGGGAGCTGCGGCTGCTCCCAACTTAGGTAGACTCTACTAGGGTTGTTGTTGTTGATGTTGCTGTAGTGCTCCCGATTTCGTGCCCACCGCTGATTTAAATAAATTCTCGTTCTTGCATTTTCTTTAACAGATGCTCAAGTTCTCCTATCAGCTCTTTACCTTTTTTCGTGCCATGATTAAATAGATGCATCTACATGTCATTTCTTCCTTCACTTTTATGGTGCGTATACTTAATATTCTTATCGATTGATCCTAAACAGATGCCGAATTTCTTTATATTTATGCGTATCGTGATTAAATAGATGAATCTTAATGGAATTAGTAACCTTCAGTCACTTTTTATTGTGTGTACACTTAATATTCTCAATGATTGATTTTAAATTATGTCTATTGTCTTATTTTTATAACAGATGCTTAACTTCTCATAAATTTACGAATCTGTATCTCATTTACATACCTTGTATCTCATTACCATAAAGTTCTATATTGTTCCTTTAACTTGCAATTATTTATTTTTGGTTTGATTGGGTTTTAACTGGGTTTTCCCAAATCCTAGCAACAAATGTTGGACCAACTTTTAATTTAGACAGCCCCAGAATGTTTACATACATATATTATATAATTCTTCAGCGTATAATTTGAATCAATAATTGTTAATTTGTATCATTATTTTTGTGTTGGCTAATTATAGCTTGATAATAAATAAATAAAATTTCAATTTAAACTTATACCTTTAATGCTTTAAATTTATTTAAATACTCAACGCAAAATTATTTAAATTTTCAACAGCTTGGGCGACTTTTATTCCAGCGTGTCAATTTTTCAAAATTTATTTGCCATTCAGTTCCCTTCGACCTTTTTGGGACTCCCAACTTACAAATTTACGTTGGTGAATGCAAGAGCGTAAAATTAAGTTCTTCACAATGAACCAGAGATGTGAAAATTGAGAATTATGCACAAGTCACCTGTCTTTCATTCAGTTTGCCTGTCTTCTGTCTGTCCCTCCGTCCGCCGTCTGTCATATGGTAGCTGTGTTGTTTGTGCTGGGTGTGATTATCGCATCGTTATCCGGGATCAGTGGCTGGCCCCAACAGAAGCAGCAGCAGCAACCACTTGGCACCCACCTCAGAGCTCTGTCCCTCATTCTTATTTTATATAATAACATTTTAATTCCCTTAATACACGCTACGATGCCTGTAAAGCCAAACAAACTGAAAGCCGCAGACCCAGAGCCTCTGGCTGTTGACGCTCCACATTGCCAGCTTTAAGGCCGTTTCTTCTTCTCCTTCACTTGCTCTCCGTCTCTCCTTTATTCCTGCTACTCTTATGGGTTTGCTTTTGTGCGTAAATCATTAATCATAAGCAGAGCATATTTTTTATATTTCGCCCTTGTTGACAGCTTTTAGTTGGGCCTTCTGACCATTTACTGTGCACACTTGCCAAATTCTGTTAGAATTTATGTTTTTTGCAGCAAACTTTTGTGGCTTAAGCGACTGCCTTTTGCCATTAAATATATGAATGTTTCGTAGACAAATCAAATGTTTTATTAATTCAATGAAGCTGGTAAATTGTTATTGGAATTATTTGATATGCTTGAGCTGAAAATATATTTATTGAAGATTCTATTTAAACGTATACTTCCAATTGTCAATTTACTGACATTAACTTAGTTTCTGTATATCTTCTGCTTAACTTTTAAAATTTCTTATGGGCTTTTGGGGCACATGGTCAAAACCAAATGGAAAATGCGATGTGTGCCAGTTAATTTAGTCATCAGCTTGTGGTCGCTTAGACAATGTCCAGTTGGAAATTGCCCAATCAAGTGAAAATGACCAGCAAACCCCCTTTCACAAACACAGACATACATATATACAGATACAGGGAAGCTATAGAGAGAAGTGCACAATATCCACAGAAAATCGACAATTGACTATTCTTGTAGTCCACATAGTGGGAGATGGAGCTAGATGAATGCAGCTTGAAGCATTTAGCCGCTTGTTTGCTTTGGCTACCCGTTTCTGGCCATCCACTTGCAATGGCCTTGATAAGTTTTAGGCAAACAAAGTGCGGCAGGTTACGGTACATGGATTTTCTGCTAAAAACTGTGCCATCTGAGCAAACCGCAAAATGTACTCAACGAACATGTCTCAATTTCATAGTTAAGCACAGATTCTGGAGGGAATATGGCTCAGCTGCAGCTTCAACTAACTATTTCCAGTCATCTGTGGTTAGCATGCGAGTGAGTTTTAAACGGAGCTACTCTTTAAGTAACAGTTCACTTTTATTTAATATGTCCTAAGTTAATAGATATCTTGCTAAGCATTTTGGTTTGCATTTAGCTTTCACAATGTCCATCAATTACTTAGCCTTATCTGCTGGGGCCATATGGTGTCAGAAGGGCACAAGGCGACACAGTGAAAGTGAAAAAAAAAACCAAATAACGGAAAGCCAAAAATTTTTACACACAATTTAGAGACATTTCCGCACGTAGCCAACAGTGGCAAAGTCTCGTCTAAGCTCCAAGTGCGACATGACGCCACATTGCAAAACAAAGGAAAAATATAATAAAAATAATAATAGCAACAACAACAAATTTCCCACAGCGAAAAACATCATGAAATGCGACCTAGACAAAAAAAATATGAACAAAAAATGTTGAATAAATATAATTATCAGGTCGAAGTTGATATACACTAGAAGAGGATATTTAAATTACAAAATAGTATAATACAAAAACTTAAAAATAATATTTCAGGAAAGGATGGATTACGTAACAGAGTTGTAACTAAGAGCATATTTATAATATTTATCTTGAAAGACATTGTTTGAAGAAATAAAAAGTGAAAATTTTTTCTATTTTTATATTATTAATTTGTGATTGATGTTCAATATACGTCTTAAAATGTTATAAATATAAAAAGTCATTAATATCTTTTAAACAATGTTAAAATTAGTATAAAAAATGCTCTGTATTAAAAATTACTGTCCCATTACGGATATTTATATTTGCGCCTGCTGTTAAGTATATGCGGGGAGTTTAATGTGGAAAGGCGTGGTGTTTCGGTGGTGCTGGTAGCTGTTCTGGTACGACAGATTCGAAACAATGTGGTTGTCGACGCGACGGGATGGCATTGGCACCATAGCATTTATGTCTATTAAACAAGTAATAAACTTAGTGTCAAAAAAATAAATTTCATGTTTGTGACATTTTTAAGCAACAGCGGCGACGGACGCCTGGCGCATTTGCATTAACATTAATGGAATTTTTCAATGGCCCCCACTCAAGTGAGCCAAGTTAAATTTATGAGCTACAATTTGTACGAGAGCTGCGACTGGATTGTGGAAAACACACACCTCATTTCAGATAATCCGTGGCAACAGGTGCATTTATATTAATCATTTGACTTTTCACTTTACAGTTCAACAAAATTTGGCAAATTGAAGCCATCATTCAGTGAATGGGATGGTGTTGTCAATTTTATAAGTATCATGATGCGCGGGCTCACGTGAGTGAGTGAGTGTCATGCGAAACTTTTCGGTTGCAACCACAATGCAGCGGGCTAACTAGCTGCATGTCCACGTATGTCAGGGATTGGGCGAGCGATGCTGACCACGCAATCGCAACGCCACCTATTACCGCTGACGATGCTACGCCGTAAGTGTGTGTGTGTGTGTGTGTGTGTGTGTGTGTGTGTGTTAGGAAACTGGCACTGGCACTGGCCATGGCCATGATTGATTGCAACAGATTTTGGTTGCTTCATTTAAGCGTGCGACGGCTCGTGTTGGCTAACTTTCGACATCGACATCGTATCGACATCGCACCGAAATACATTATTGACAATGGCGGCGGCCTTTTGGGCCTGGTCACAATTTAAATTGCACCTCGGCTGCTATATTTTTAATTAAACGCAAATTAAAAATTGATTGCTTTTTGTCGCCATAATTTACAGGCGATAATACGCATTCGCAATCTGCAGCCAGAATTCCCCCAACGACAACAGATTCAATATTTTGTAGCATACTTTCCAGCGTTCGAATATATCAACATCACCTTTTTATTCCAAATTTTTTGTATACATCAAATATAAAGTAACAAAAAAAAATATATTTGCATATGCGTGTCACATGCGATGCAAAAACTTTGAATATTTTTGTTGCTTTGGCGTTTTTTCTTTATTTTTTTCTTGTTGCATACATTTTAACTGCACTGTAGAGCGGAAGTGAAAGGTTTTAAACGGAAGTATGCAAGAGTTCTAACCACATTTATGTATGTAAATGTGCATGTTATGTATGCGTGAGTGTGTGTGTGTATGTATTAATAATTACATTGCTTGGTTCAATGTTTATGTCGCATGCAAACTCGCAAACGGTTTGTTTTCTGAACACCAAAACTGTGCTGCTTTAACTTAACATATATAGTGTGGCAGATATATCTATTTATGCAAATTATATAATATTTTAAAAGTTTTTTTAAACTTTATATATTTTTAGTCCTTAGATAAACATACTGATGTCGACTTCACCTTAACTATCTTTCTCTTTACAAATATTCGATATCAAAAGTAGTCCCACAACAGTAGATTCCATTGTAATGTATTTTAAATAATTTTATGCAATTATTCAATTGACTTTTAAAATCACGTAAAGTGCTACACACACATCCTACTAGTATTATTGAATTGCGTTTTGCTTTTTTTATTGCCATCTCTTAATCGATCTTAATTGCATTTATTGGCTCGAGGCAATTGAAAAATGCTTCATTAAATTATTTACATTTAAATGCACATTCACATTTGCCATTTTGATATATTTAATTAATGTTGATTTTGTTATGGAAGTTAATTATTTCGCAGTCAACGGAACTTACGGACGGATGTATTTTAATTTAGTGTGGGTAAAAAAAAATTATATTAATATATGTATGCATATATAAATGGCGACAATGTCAATATGCCGGTTGAATGCACTTGATTAATTTGAATAAGGAGACTCAATGACTTGCCAATAATCATAGAATACATTAATGATACAGCATTATTGTAATATGTATTAAATTGAACAAAATTATAGAAGCTGCGCGAAATCTGCATTCTCATGCACAGTTTGCAAATAGAAAAGTTTTTATGGGAGTTCTTAATAATTCTACAGTTAATTGTGCAAATAAAATAAGAGTTATTTGGATCTAATTGAATTTTCGGTAAAAACTAACACCCCAGTTCATGTGACAGGTAAATACTTTAAGGAATGTAATAAAATAACTCAAAGCAATTATATGAAATAGCTTTTTCCTGCTGCGTTTAATGTTTCATAGTTGCAAAAGCATTTAAATACTTCTGCTGGAAAACAAATTTACCCTAGCGTTCTGAGCAAGGGGGGCTACACAAGAGATTGGTGTGACTTGCGAGCCATGATCTCATCTCCCACTTCTGCTCGTCTTGCCTCCTTTTGTGAATGCAATTGCCTCTTGCCACTTGTCTGCCGCTGCGTGCCACACAGAGTTGACTGCCATGCAAAGACGGAAGCACTTAAATTGGGCGTAACAAAATGTCTGACACGCCAATTATTTTGCTTTTTGTATAACAGACAAAACGGACAAAGCGACAGACAGTCGTGTTTCTTTTTGTTAGTTTTGCTGTTATTTTTGTTGCTGTTGCTGTTGTTGTTGTTGTCATACTGCGTGTTAGTTTTTAGTATAGTCTTGCCTCCTGCTTTTTGTACTTTCCTTTCAAGTGGTTTTCATCGTTCAGTTGCTTGTACTTTCTGCTGCTGTGCTCTACGTTCGTTATTACTTCTTATTTATAAACTGCTGCCTGTTATTGGCCTGAAGCCATTGTTTGGCAAACAGGCAACCATGGCCAGAAATATGAACATGACTTTTCCGCTATAATTTTGCATTATTCAATTGTTAGATGCCTTTTGTACAAATAAAAAGAGCTGCAGTCTATTTTAGTCAATGCAATCAGGTTAACTTTTTCAATTAAACTACACAACAAATGCATAAAAAAACTCTCAAAGTATGCACTTATTCAAATTTTCGTTAATTTTGCATGCTTATATTCTTTTATATAGAAAAGTTTTTTCAGCAGCCGACAACTGGAATGTGTTAAACAATATTTAATATGCGTTGCTTGAAGCTATTATTTTGTATCAAATTTATTTTTAATACAAATGTAATTGAGCGAATAATTTTAATATGCATTCAAAGCTAATTTAATTTTGTTGTTATGTTAATTGGCAAATTGCAACAAGTTCATTAGCGTTTGTAAAACAGCGATATTTATGCAGGCTATACTTAAAGGTTTATCGAATTTACAGAACTTCTTTAAGCCATACTAAATTTTTAACAAATTAGTATTTTTTTTAACAATTATCAACTACATTTCAAAATAGGTGTAGCTTATTTTCTAGTGTCTTTGGGCACTCGATTTAATAAGCAGCAGTTAACTTTATTAAGATTGTTCTTTAACTAGTGTTTCGAACAGTGAAAAGAATGTAAAACTGAGCAAAACTCGTTAAGAGGCCTCTGCCAAATTTATGCATAACTTATGGATCTGCCAAATCAGATTCCTGTGACCAAACTCCGTATCTAAGTAATGAAACTGACTGTCTGCCTGTTTTATGATTATGAAAATGCGCCTCTGAGATATGTACCTACATATATATTCATGTAGATAGTCTTTTAAGTGTGCCTGCTGGCATATTAATTTGCGATTGCTTTGCAGTCGACACCTGCAAAACTTTTACACCCGAGTGCGTAGACAAAGTGCTGACATTACACGCCCAGGACTCATCTTTGTACATACCAAGCAAGACGACTGCCTGACTGCCTTCATTAAGTTCTGCTTCGTTTTGCTGATTAAATGTGTGTGATGCTTGCTCATGTTGGCCTGGTTATTTGCTTACATTTCGTTGACAGATTCAGAACTTTGCCTGTCAATCGAAGCAGACATTTCATTGGGTTTCATGCTGGGTGTAATTTGATTTCGATCCATGTTGCTCAAGCAGTTAGAAAATGAGCAGATTAAATGTCACAGGGCGAAGTCATGAACCGTGAACTCATGAAAAGCAATGCGTAATAGAGAATACTCCAATTAATAGGAAAAGTAGAGATTTCCATTGGGGTTCTCTGTGTTTCCAACAGCATCTGTGGTTGCCACAACAAGAAGTGGCACAATTTGGCGCGTTGCTGTTTAGAATTAAAAGCTGAAACCCAAAATGCACAAATGCGATGCAGTTAATCACAGCAGCAATCGGCGTATTGTTGTCATCGCCATCGTCATCGAGATCGTCATAGTCATCGTCATCGGGCTCGGCGCTGCGGTTGTCCCTGAGTTAATGGGACAACTGGGCAAATGAGGTGACAAGGGCTAGGCCATTGTGAATGGATGTCACCCGTGAGTTGCTTTCATTATGCCAAGTAACAGCTACGAAATGGAACTGCAATTCGAATTGTTGGCCGGCATTTGCGGTTCCATTGGCCCCGAGGGGCGATGAATGAGAAATTTGCTGGGGGAATTTGTACGCACGGCTTAATTGTTGCTGCCATGACAATGTTGTGTTGGCCAGCAGCACAGATTAAATCCATGGTCCAAAGCGTGTACAAAGCGCAATTGCAAAAACTGCACTAAGCTGCCCAAATGAGCCCGCCATCCAGTCAACCACTCAACCACCCAAACCACTCAACCACCCAAACCACCCATTCACATTCCCGCATCAATGATTCTCAAAATGGGGAATTCAGTTTGGCATAAATTTACAATTTGCTAAAAACGTCGAGTACTCTCCACTTAACATTCGCAATTATTTAAATTTATGCATTTGTCGCTATTGTCTGATAATGCGGGAAATTTATTAGCACACTTCTCCACATATTTCAACAGCTTTTCTCATTAAGCTGAAAAGAACATGCACGAATATTGTTATCAAATTTAGGCCCGGCTCTTCATAGTTCAGTGATAAATTTTTGAATTCGTTATTAATTTTCATAAAGACTGCAAATTTGGTTTCCACCTCACGCGGCGTTATGTCAATACTTTCTGTTGTCAATTACTTAGCGAATAACAGATTGTTCTTGGCCCAATTGGATATAACGTATTGTAAATTCGAGGCAGCATTGTCTTTGCTGCGTAAGAAAAAATACAACACAAAAAAAAAAATAGCAGTTGAATCTATTTATGGTGTGGAAAGTGAAATTGCTGACCTTTTGACACACGATTCAAAGAAAAAACTAGAAATAGCTACACACTGATAAGAGAAAATTTGTTAGTTAACGCTTTTAATAGTCTTCATCTTCAGTTTATTTTTTAATGGCAACTTTATATTTTTTTTTGTTTTTTAAGGGAGTAATTAAAGTAATTGTTCCTTAAGTATATATAACATTTCGTTAATAACAGAACCTTGTGCCTAAGAAATGTTGGAGTTTCGCAACAAGTTAGGAGTTATAGCTTATAACATATGTAGTAGTCATACAAAATATATAGAAAAGGAAATTCACAAGTCTCATAAGAAACATATGAAACATCTCAGCCGAGTCAAGAGGCACTTCAGAGTGCAAATGTTTGCTACGCGCAGCTT
The DNA here is from genome assembly GCA_037043405.1 of Drosophila subquinaria. NCBI lineage: Eukaryota > Metazoa > Arthropoda > Insecta > Diptera > Drosophilidae > Drosophila > Drosophila subquinaria. The sequence goes on from JBAMBL010000256.1 coordinate 53,274, forward strand.
AAACAAGTGCGAATATTTAAATAGTATTCATACTTGTACGATGCAGTCAAAGTTCTGCTCCATTTCCGCTCATATAACAATAATCCAGCATAATGAACATATACATATTCATAACACACACTCACTCACTCGCTCTCACTCACTCACACTAGAAGATAGAGGTGCGTGCCTCGACTGCGTGTATGTGACATAAATCTTAGCCAAATAAATCCAGCAAAACGTACTCGCAACGCAGAAGACAGCCAGTAAATAACCCGAAATGAAGGCGTGGCCTCACAATCGTGAACACCTAGATGCTTACGCTTATAAAACGCAACTGTCGACGATTTTTACATTTAAATGTGCGCAATTTGCAATTTGCGCAGCAGCGAGCGAGCGAAAAAAAAGGTTGCCTACTTTTCTGGGAAGGCCAAGAAAATTGCGTTAACGGATGTGAAACATGTGCGACCGAAATTTGTACAACAACGCAAAAATCACAACAAAGAAAGGTGTTGACAGAGGAAGCACAAAATGAAAATGATAATAACACTGGCAGATATTTTGTTGCTTCCATTCTAACGAGTAGACTTCAATTATTGAAGATGGTGTGATTTGCATGGAAAGCAGTTCATTTGTCTGCGGAAATTTAAACTGCGGAAAACCCTAACAACAATCGACGAAAAGCTCTGATCAGCTCAGCTTAACCATGTGTGTGCGAGGTTGTTTTAAGGAACAAAAAAGATAACACTCAATTAGAAATCACAAAAGCCACAGTGTCAGGATAAAGTACTTTGCAGCAAATGTTTCCCGATTTTGTTCATCAGCTTTACAGTAATCTTAAAATCAATGGCCATATCTATTTATCGGTATATATTAAATTTGAATCTATATTTTAATTTACTATTGATTAGAATCTGCAAAAAGTTTTTTATCTATTAATCTAAATATTACTTATGTATATGGGTATCTTAAAGATACTATCTGTATATCAATTTGATATGTTTTCTCAATTATTTGTTAATTGAATTTAATCAAATATATGTATAATTAAAAAGTTAACATAAATTTCTGTATATTTTACGTAAAAATATCACTTTAAAAGGTATAAAACACCTTAATTAGACATTGAATAACTTGAGTATTATGTTTTTTGTACGTATAGTATTTGTTTCTGTAACTTTCAGTTTTTGTTTGTGTTTCTGTATGTGAATTGTGTGAATATATTTCATTAACCTTCTGTTCACCACCACTTGTATCTATATCAGTCTCAGATAAATAATTGCATCACTCTCTTTCGTATAAATTACTTTTCACAAAAGAGCGTTTTCCAAGCGGCTCAATTTTCCATTTCCATTGCAATTTTTCAACCGCACAGAAGCTTTTTAACTAGACTCTTGTCCTGCTGCAGTAGCCTTCACGGAGGATAAAAGAACTCAGCGCTGCTTTATTCAACATTAATTACGCTCGTGGTTTTGGATTCGATTGATTTTTTCTGCTTCTGCCTGCGGTTAGTTGATTTCTTGCTTTTTTTTCTCGCTCTTGGATCTGAAGCAAATTTAAATCACAGCCACAAACTCTTGGCCTGATCCCGCGGGAGGGTTGGCAGGAAGAACGAGTGGGGGACTGATGTACGTCCATCATAGACGTCACTATCGGGTTGGCAGACCGCAGCAGCTGGAGAAGAGCAGAAAAAAGCAGCGTCAGCATCGGCTTCAATGAATAGTAATCCACATCCACTCGGCTGCCAACTGCAGCGGTTGCTTCAATTCAATTGAATAATTTGTTGTGCATGTTGCACGTGTGTGCGGGTGAATATGTGTGTGTGTGTGTGTGTGTTTGTGTGCATTTTATATGCTCTCAACATTTGATTATTTTTTCACTAACTGATCCACATTTTTAATAAAATTATTATATTTCACCTGCTGTAAATTATTATCTGGATTTTATTTTGCGGCCCTTCACGCTTTGTTTTTGCCATTTGTCAGCGCTTCGTATTATTTGACACCGCAGAATTTTTTGTTTGGCGTTGTGTCATAAACAAATCAAGCTCTTGTGGACTTATGACAATTGAAAAACTATAAAAAAAATGTCACATGTTAAAGTTAAATTAAAAAAATTTAAATTAAATTGTTATATTTGGTTAAAACTGTTATGTTTAAAATTATTATAAAAAATACGCACTTAAGCATTGTAAAGGGTATTTTTTTTAGAGGTATAGAACTTCAAATTGAAATAAAACCCAAGAAAATCGTTATAACGTCCATTAATTTGGCTTTATTGGAAGGATAATTTTATGCCATTAGTGTTTAAATATGATTTCGGGCAAGTGGCCGCCTGGCTGGCCCGAATAAATTTCCCGCCGAGCGGCCGTATTTTCGACCATTTTTTGCACAATTGGGGACGTATGTCAGCAATAACGCGCCGAATATTTTCTTCTAAGGCGTCAATCGTCTCGGGCTTACCTGCGAAGACAAGCCACTTCACATAGTCCCACAAACATTAGTCTAAAGGCGTAAACCAAACGATCTAGGCGGCCAATTGACCAGACCCAAGCGTAAAGTAAACTTTTCACCGAAATCGCCTCTCAATTGGGCCATTGTTTCCCGTGCTGTGTGGCATGTGGAACCGTCTTGCTGAAATCACATGTAAGCCAGGTCTAGCTCTTCCATTTGGGGCAAAAAAAATTTTGTAATCATTCCAAATAACCGCCTCAGAAGGTCGACTAAACTGATCATAAAATGGAAAAAATGCAAATGCAATTTCTTAACCGAGCATGAACTTTGATGATAAAATTTAATAATTTGCAAACGTTGTTCAGAAGTGAGACTTTTCATTATAAAATGGCAAACCATACTGAGCAGAAATCAAGTGACAGCTGTCTAAAAGTCCAACTCAGAAAAAAGTTTGCCAGTTTAAAAAACCAACCTCTAAAAAAAACACCCTTTATAAATCCAGCATATGAAAAAGTGCCAAATTATATACATATTTTTATTAAAAGCCATTGGACAATGCTACATCCAGAGAAAATATTTAAATATAAAACGTATCGTTTTTAAACTAAATTATTTATTATTTATTTAAGCAAGACACAAAAGTTGACACAAAGTAACAGTCGCCTTTCTTTTAATAGTTTTATTTCATACAAGTTCAAACACAATTTACATTTACAGCATACAAAAGCGACAACAAATAATTATGGGGAAAACAGATGAGGATAAAATAAATGTGGATACTCTGTGCGAGATGTGGACACTGAAGCAGCACAACTTTGAAATGGACATCAGGTCGCTGCTGGACAAGTCGAAAAGGTTGGCCAAGCAGCTGAGTAAAGCTGATGAGTCCAAGATCAAGTCGTTGCCACAGCAGCAGCTAAAGCTGGATGAGCTGATGATTCATTTGACCGAGGAACTGCAGCGGCGTCACGATGAGGCAAGTGCCAAGAAGCGGTTGCAGGAATGGCACAAGACCTTGGACAAGATGAGTGTGAAAATCAGAGTCATTTCACAGACGCTGGAGAAAGTTGGGCTGACGGACAAGAAGACAATCAATAAGCTGTGTGATGCTGAGGAATATACCCAGCATCATTATGAGCTGCTCAGCCTGGAGTTGCAACGTTGTGAAGCGCTTCGCCGCGAGAATCTCTCCGATCTCATCGACCATTTGTGGGGTGAGATCAATCATTGGAGCGAGATGACATTACAATATCCACCTGTACATAAATATCAGCAAGAATGCTGCACAGAGGAGCTGCTGGAGCTGCTGGAGAAGAAGTCAGACGATCTACAGCGGTATTACGAGAGTAACAAAAACATCTTTGAGCTGTACGCGAAGCGCGTCAAGCTGTGGACACGAATGGAGGCACTTGAGGAAAAGGCCAAGGAACCCAATCGATATCGCAATCGTGGTGGCCAGCTGCTCGGCGAGGAGCGAGAGCGCAATCACATAAGCATGAAACTGCCCCAGATCGAGGAACAGCTCAACCAGATGGTCCAGGATTATATGGAGCAGGTGAATCAACCCTTCACGGTTTATGGCGAGGAAATCATGGCTCGCATTGCGGCCGATTGGGAGGAATACCGTGCCGCCAAAGATTTACAGTCCGAAATACGAAAGAATTCAACGTTCGATGGCTCGCTGGGAACACAATTAAAGGGCTCCAACTCGACATTCAACAGTCTAATCTCGCTTCGCAAGACGAGCTCAGTGCCGCAGTTTAATCAAGCGACTGTCGTTTGTTCAGCCTCAGCCCGACGGCCAAAAGCCCCGAAAAAGCAGCCCAAATAGAGAAATTTACCAAATAACTTCCGCCAATTGAACAACTAAATGAAGCTGCCTTGCAATTATTATATCCGATATTATTATTACTTGCATTTTATTATTTACATTCTATTTCGTAAGGAAAAAGGCTACATTAAATAATATTATACAAACTAATGACCAGCTGATTAAATTAATAGAAATAGCTATTACTGCATTCTGTCTTCGCCCAGCTTAAATTCCTCATTATTGCATCTTTTACCATTACAATTTTAATGTTTTCTTTTAAAATTTAATAAGCACACTAATGGTTGTCATTCTCTTTTCTCCTACAAGTTGCTTATAGACAAAAAGAAATTGCAAGTTTGCAAAGCGTTGAATGCAAATGGACGCGCATTGATTGCAAGTTTGTTAATTTTCATTTGTTTCTAAATATTATTTTATTTTACACTGAAATTGGCCAAATGCCTGAATTATTTGTCATATTCGAAAATTAAGAAAATATAATGCAAGACTACAGTGGACATCGGTTTCAAAATTGAATTTTAAATTCAACAGTAAATAAATTCATAGATTCAACGATTTCCAAAGATACATACACTACTGTCCAAAATAATAAGTACACTCTTTTTTTTTACTATAACAGCTATTGTAAGCCAAGTCTTCATATAAAAATATTAATTTTGGAAAGGTCATCTAAATTCCGTTTGAATGATGCAAAACTTTCCTTAACCCATTAAGTATCCATTGAAAATTTCGAATTTATGTGTATGTCAACTTTTGAAACTTTTTTCCTCGATTTTAAAAAAAAAAAGTCGGAAAAATTCTTCAAACAATTCTAAGAGTGACAGCAAAATTCTCAAAAATCGTTTCGCTAATATTCTTTGTAAACTTATTCGTAATTTTCATACAATTTAAAGCAATTTACAAAGAATATTAGCGAAACGATTTTTGAGAATTTTTAATTTTTAATTTGTTTGCATCAAAAATTTTTTCATTCAAAAGGAATTTAAATGACCTTTTCAAATTTATTTTTTAAATATGAAGACTTGACTTACAACAGCTGTTATAGTAAAAAAAGAGTGTACTTATTATAAGTGTATACCGTGAAAACGGGAATGTGGTGCTTATTTTATGAGTTAACGAATATACAATAATTTGAAAGAAATTTTTAGGACTCCATATAGTCTTCGTCTCGTTTTTATTGCGAATTGGAAATAATTTACATATCAGACAACCCAACAAGAATTCTAGTTAACTGCAAAAATGTATATTTCTCATGCATATGATTAAAGAATCATTCTAAGCAATATATTTCATAAGAAATTGATGGAATAGAATAAACAGGTAGACTATCTGTTTTCATTCCTTAAAATTTATTTATACTCATGGGACGTTTAACCTCCAATAAGCTTAAAAACAAAATTCGACTTTATAGACATTATTTGTCTTACATAAAATATTCAATGTCATGTTTCATAGTTAAGTACAATACAAATATAGAAAAACTTTATTTTTTCTCTCTCACTCAGTGCATTATACTTTCTGAAACTTTTATGCCTCGGCCTTGAGCTCAGTCTAAGCTGCCAGCCATTTTGACAGGCATTTGGCCAATTTCAGTGTGTGCGCCGATAATCCAGACAAACTCGGCTTAATTACTTACAAGCAAATTGAAGCCATAAATAAATAAAATGTTTCAAAGGCGCAGCGTTGAAATGGGAACTTCAACGCCCCGATCAATGAGAAAAATGTGTAGAATGAGTATATGGAATGAATGGGTAAATGAATGAATGAATGAGTGGCGGAACTTAATGCTCATATTGATAACATAAGCTGCATGATGTACGGTCCAAGTCTCGGGTTGGGGGGAGGTCGTTCAATCAGCACTTTGACTGTAAGTCTTAAGTCTTATCGATTTGACTTTTGATTGATACACAAGTTGCTATTGGGATTTTGGCTAAAAAGAAAAGAGAAACAAGCGAGCGCGTTGTCAGGTTGGTTATTTGATTAGGTCGTCGCATAAATCCCTCGTAAATGAAGTTAGAAAGCTGACGATTCTGGCTTCGGGTATCAATTTTAATAAATTCGCACATGGCCTGCCATTAATTTCAGTTAATTTGCCATTTTTCATGTCTGCCACACGACATTTGGCACGGCAATGAGAACCGGAATGGCCTACGGATTGGAGTACGGTTACCTTTTGCATACGGCAGCCGTACATCAATGACACACAGGCCATACGGCCGTAAATATCCTCCTCCGACGGCAGCCAATATGTTTACACGCACACGATTTCAGCGCCTGAGCGGTTATCCGCATCCATACTCGTCCTTGGGTCCTGCGAGCCCGTGAGCCTGTGGCTTGCCGTCTCTCGATGGATCATAAATTCTGCGTCTCTGCCGTAATTCTTTAGCGACTCCTCCAAGTGGTGGGCGGTGGGCGGTGCGTGATGGGTGAAAAGCTACAAGTTATTCGCTTTATTGGCGCTTTGCTCAAGCGATTTGGCTAATAGTTGGCAAAAAGTTTTGCAATCTCCCGAACTGAAGCAGAAGACAAGGCCAACTTCCTTTCAGTTAAATATTGGAATTGTCAAAACTTTGCAAAAAGCAACTTCAATATGCAACACAATGAAAACTTCAAAACTTGCGCAAATACTTTCGATTTATGAAGGAAATTATTAAAGGATTTATGCACACAGTGATAAGACCACATAAAATATTTAATTATTCATTATATTAAAGATCTAGCATATAGTATATTGCTTTCAGAATAAATATTCTTATTGAAAGAAAACTAAGGTGTAACGAAAGTTATTTGATTGGTTTTTATGTGTGAAACTTTGAGCTATTAATGAACTTGGCCAAGTGAGAATTCCATGGCCGAAAAAGAGTTCGAGAGCAGTTGAAATATTTGCGTTGAAGGTGCTCAAACACATTTGAAATTAATTAAAAAGCTGTCAAGAGCAGATGAAGGCGTTCACAACTCACAACTAACGTGTTGTGAAGTTGTGCCCTGGCAAGTTGGGTAGAAAGAAGTTGAAGCCATTGCAAATTACACGCATTACGTATACGCATTGTGTGGCGGCAAAAGAAAGGCAGCCGCCGGAAATTACCAGGTGAGTCAACATCTTTTCGTTCATTTTTTTTTCTTGTTCCACTCTCTTCACCTTTTTTTATGTTGCAGCTCCTTTATCAAGGAAACCTTTTAAAACGCATAACAATAACGAAAATTTGAAAGAGATAAAAGACGTACGTGGGCCGGCAACGGAAATGATTATATCTTCTTGGCATGGCCTGGAATGGAGGTGGAGACGAAGACGGAGACGGAGATGGAGGCTGTAGCTGGTAGCCATTGTTGGCAACGTTGTTGTCATTGCGGCCATTGTTCCATTGCCATGCCGCTGCAATTTTCATTTGGCCCTCGTCCTTCAGCTGGCGCCGTTATCAGTGACAAACGGCCAGGTCGTAAACCGAGAAAGCGAACCGGAGAAATCAAGCAACACGAGCGCAATTTACACATTTAAAATTCAAATAAAGTCATTTGCATGCAGACACAATGAGCAGACCGACGGTCCGAACGGTCGCTAGTCGGTCCAACGGTGACCAGCTGGAAGCTGTCGCAACATATGCGACTATTCTGACCGTCTGACCTTTGAACTCGCCGAAATAGGCCTCCTCCACCAAATGCCCGACTGGCCGTCTGCTATTTTTTGGTCTTTATACATTTGTCATCATTAGTCCCCATGACCTAAACGAAATGAAACAGCAGCTGAACTGCTGACTGAACCAGAATCAGAATCAGAAAACTAAAGTTTTCATTGGTAACAAGGGTAGCAGGTTGTCTGTTAAATTATCAAATGAATATTTAGGGTATTCAGAAACTATGATATTTGTGTTATGTGGCAAAGTGATAACACTGAAGCTAGTGAGCGACCTTTTTAAGATTCTGTTGTCGTATTTGTGATAAATCAGCTGACAGTTCAATTCAATTTAAAATATATAAGTAAATCATTCGACCTGAGTTTGTAATCAGAATGCCAAGAGAAGGAATAAAAAAAACAATTTACTAAGCGGAAGCTTGATTTAGCTCTATTGAAATTGAAATTGCTCGATGGTACGTATGCAGTTATTGCAAAAGACATAAACACAACTAAGGCTTTGAGCATTTTAGACAATGACCATGCTGCATACGATGAAGTAATGGACGAACTAATGGAGGATATATTAACAATTTCATCGCGTCGCCGTGGAATTGAGTTTTCTGTTCCCAAGTCATTCGATTGGCGAACCCACGTATTGCCAAACTTCAATGAGGATCGGTTTCTCCAAATGCTGCGAGTCACAAAGATGCAGATCCAAACAATAGTGGGATTCGTCCGCAATGATTCCGGTTTCAAATCATCGCTATTTCGGCCTCAAATGTCCGTTGAACAACAGGTTGCGATTGTTTTGCTTCGCTTAGGATCATCAGGAGAAGCTGCTGCTATAAGGAAGATAGCAACTTTGTTTGGAGTAGGAGATGGTGGAACTATAGGTTCTATAACAGACAGGGTATTTAGTGTCATTCTCCGGAAGTTGTCTCAACTTTGGCGCAACACCCGAATCAAAGCGACAAGCCATTGCCAATTCAATAATGAATAATTAAAAAATGTTGGTTTATTTAAATTGATTTTCTTTTATTCATAATTACAGGGAAGCATTTTTATATTTAAGTTCCATTTCCAATTTCTGCATTCTTTCCTCTTTTTCCTGGCCGTTGGTTTCTGTGATTTACTCATATAATTACATGCCTATGTAACGTTTCTATGTGCAGACTTACCTCAAAATTGGTATGCGATCGAACATAATCGAGCATATTCTTTACTTTAATGTCGCTCCAGCGTTTGATGCCACCTTCTCTGAGCCTAGTCCTTTTAATTGCTTCTGCCACTGTAAATAACTCAATTTAATCAAATAAATTTAAAATTTGACAGGACAAATTACTTACTTTTGCAATAACGGCTCAGTGTGACCTCATTTCGTTAGATCAAAAATCTCGAAAAAACCCGATGCCTACCGATACTTTCCGATACTTTAAACTGTCTGGCAACCTTTCTCCTTTTGAAATTTTGTCTCAATACGACGAATTTTGTATACATACCCCAGGGCATGTTTGATGTGATATACTTTTTTCTGTGTGTTTGTTGTCATTACAACATATAACACTTTGCCACATAAAACAAATATTAGAGTTTCTGAATACCC